>JACEVL010000207.1:832500-907500 GCA_020284085.1 Aporrectodea caliginosa
GTCCTTGTTTTATGTCCTCTCTTCCTCCTCCTCCTCCTCGTCTTCCTCCTTTTTCTTTTTCCGACGTTTTGGGGCGGAGTGGGCGTGATTGTGCGTGCATGGGATGGGACGACACTCTAATCGAAAAAATTCATAGCGCAGGTGTTTTATATCGGCTACCGTTCAACCCTTTACTATTACAAGAACAGGCAGATACAAAGAGAGCGGCAACGAGGCCTATGTTGTCATAAGCTGCCGTTACACGGAGAAAAACGCTGACAGATAGATAATGAGAGAATGAGAGTGAGAAATAGAGAGAGAGAGAGAGAGAGAGAGACAGACAGACAGACAGACAGACAGACATACAGACAGACAGACTGTCACAGACAGACACTAGACAGACAGACAGACAGCTACAGAAAGAGAGACAGAGACAGAGACAGATTGACAGAGACATACAGATAGACAGACAGACAAACAGATAGACGGATAGACGGATAGATAGCTGCTTACACGCCGCTGATTGACTCTAAGACGCTCCATACAAATATACTGTTACATTACGTTACAAATACACAGACAGACAGAGAGAGACATAGACAAAAACAGAGACAGACAACAGACAGACAGACAGACAGACAGACAGACAGACAGACATAGAGACAGAGAAAGAGAGAGTCTTAGTTTATCGACACCATTGACTTTCTTTCCAGACGACGTTCACAGACTAAATCATCCGCCTAATTCGGCGTGAATATCGTCAACTCGTTTACCCTCTGCGTACTCCTCTCTCTCTCCTCTCCTGTGTCCGTCTCTCTGTCCTTCTGTCTCTCTGTCCTCCTCTTCTTATTGATCCAGGCGACGACTCACGAGACACATAGATCAGACGAAGGCACGTGAGAACAGCCACACGTACTGATAGGATGGATGGATGGATGGATGGATGGATGGAATGGATGGATGGATGGATGGATGGATGATGGATGGATGGATAGATGGATGGATTGGATGGATGGATGGATGGATGAACGAGATGGATGGATGGATTGATGAGTGGATGGAGTGGATGGATGGATGGGATGGATGGATGGATGAATATAGAGATGGATAGATGAATAGATGGATAGATAGATCTTTAGGAAAGATAGACAGATAGATAGGATAGATAGGTTGGATAGATAGATAGATAGATAGATAGATGGATGGATAGATAGATGGATGAATAGATAGCTGGATAGATAGATAGATAGATAGATAGATAGATATATAGACAGATAGATAGTGGATGGATGAAAGGATTAGTAAATGGGTAGTTGGTTTAACGGATGAACGCATGGAGACATGGATGGATGGATGAATGGGTGGATGGATGAATTGATCCAACACATATACATAATATACCACGGACTCTCTTTCGCATGCATTATGTATGAACATAGTCTTAATATTTCATTGTACCACATAAGTTCCGAGACTTCACCGGATCCAAAGCGACAGGAGAACTTGCGGAGGCGGAGCAGGACACAACCTGAATCCGTGTCTAAATTGAGAGAAGCCGTTCCTTCTTTGCCTCTGCCTCATGGGTCGTTGAGCCCTTGTGACCCCACTGTGACCTTTGGTGACCCCTAGTGACACCTCGGAGTCTTTCGCAGATGGATATCATCAGTCTGGTCATTTGTATTGTGGCTTTGTATCAGTGTTATTCTCGTTAATGATAACGATAACGAAAATGTTCGTTAACGAAAATAAAATGATTTCGTTAACGATAACTATAATATAACTATAAAAATATCATGGACTATAACTATAACTATAACGAAAATAACAATAACGAAAATTCATCTTTATTTGAATGTTAATACAAAAATAAAAACAGTGCAATATGGATGATTCAACATAAATGAAAACGAAAAAATGCGATATCTTTATTATGCAATTTGTCAGTTATATACTCGTGTATACATAAAGCTGAATTCACCCATGCTTCAAAGGCTTTCAAAGCTCTGAGCAAATTCTGAAACAGCGTGTTAATACGCACAATTTTACTTATATCCTTAATTATTGTGACTAAGTAGTCACCGGATCCAAAGAGACAGGAGAACCTGCGGAAGTGGACCAGGACACACCACTTGAATCCGTTTACTCTGCCTCATGGGTCGCTGAGCCCTTGTGACCCCATTGTGACCCCCAGTGACCCATCGTAGTCGTTCGTAGACGATATCATCAGTCTGGTCATTTGTATTGTGGCTTTGTATGGCCTTGGGTTGACCATTAGAAATGAGAGCTCGTCGTTGTGTTTTCAGGAAATTGCAGAGACAGACAGACGCATACACAGACAAACAGACGGACGGACGGACGGGCGGACGGACAGACGGTTGGATGGACAGACAGACAGACAGACAGACAGACAGACAGACAGACAGACAGACAGACAGACAGACAGACAGACAGACAGACAGACAGACAGACAGATAGATAGAAATAAAACGACAGACAGACTTAAATACAAACAGATAGATAGATGGACAGATAGATAGACAAACAAACAGACAGACAGATAGACAGGTGGGCAGATGAACAGACAGCAAACATAAATACGGATATATACTGACAGATATAAATTATAGCAGTGTGCCTACAGACGTGAGCTCACTAAGGAGTGGCTCTGTCATGGCTGAAATGATTTTCTCGCCATCACTTGAAACGGATCGAATTCCCAGTGGTCCGTGTCTCTGTCCGCTTCCGTCTGTCTCTCTGTTCCTGTCTGTCATTCTGTTTGTCTTTCTCGGTCGTCATTTGACGCTCTTTACACGCAAAGCATTCGCCTTTGATGTGGCCGCCTTTTCGCGCCAGAAAATTCTGATGTGTGAGTTACGCCGTCATTTCTCCTTTCGGACTTTATACAAATGGCGTGCCAATTATTGAGCTTAGCTCCACATACAAATCCAATCTAATCTTTTGCACAATAATCTAAACTAATCTTTTAACTTTTATAGCGCTGTTTTCAGAATGCCGTAGACTTTGCTTCGATTATCTAACATATTCCAGTCAAATTTTATGATATCACAAGCCGTTTACCTCCTTATTTTTCAAGGCTCGGGTCTGGCACTACCAGATAACTGGCACTGGCGGAGTTTACACCTTGCAAAATTTTCTTCTGTTTTGCTTTTTGCCTTATCTCGTTGAGTCGTTGCTATAATTTTATAGCATCATCTGACAGCGTTTTAAAAGTGTTCGAGGCGCGCTCCCGAGAGAAACTGAGGCAACTGCTCATCGCATGCCAACTTCAAATAATATCAGTTAAAACCATTTTAAAGGTGTCTAAAAGGAGCAACATCAGATTCTAGACAATTGGCGTGTGTGTGTTTCCTTTTTAACGACTAGCTGTGTGGTAACAAAGACCATTAGCGTCGCCCTCCTCCTTTATCCAGGCTTGTCACTGGCACTGTCAGAAAGCGAACAGTGGCGGAGTTTAGACAATTGGTTGATGATGATTCCATTTGTTTAACGACATCCTTTGGCTGCTATGGCCGCCGACGTCTTTGTGTTTCTATTGTATCTCCGTTCTATTTGGCCCATTGGCTTTTCCTTTTTTTCCTTATCCTTCTTTTTTGTGGATATTTCAGCTCTTTTCTGGCTATATCAGCTGCTATATTATCGGTGTCACGACAAATGGTTCACCGCAAATGGTTCACCGACAAAAGGTTCATGGACAAAAGGTTGACGACAAGAGGTTCACAACAAGTAGCTTATCAAAAAATCAGAGGCACGTTTAAAATAAGTAATCTAATCGTAGTATAGGCCTACTTATAATGGCAAACCCGTAGTTTAGGTTGCTAAATTATCTTATGTCAACCTATTGTCGTCAATCTTTTGTCGTGAACCTTGTGTCGTGAACCTTTTGGCAGAGAACCATTTGTCGTGAACCTTTTGTCCGTGAACCATTTGACGTGGAACCATATTATCACCTTATTATCACCTTGCCTTATCTTAAGCTGTATCAGCTATATCAGACAATTGGCTACTGTCTATCAGTTTCATATAGTATCATCAAACCTATTTTAAAGGTGTCTAACAAGAACTCTAAAAGGATTTGGTTGGTTGGGTAGATGCTGTTTCACGACATTGTTTCATAACGCAGATAATTAGTTTGTAGGGATCGGTTCACGCCCGGACGCAGGCCCGCCGAGAGGGGGGGGGGCAGGGACTTTTAGGAGCCTGTCAACACTTGGGCCCGCAATCAACTTATGATATATATTATAATAAGATATACAAAGTTTATGATGTATATACCAGTTTATGATGGGCCTTATAAAATATAACGTAACACGTAATTAGGGGCCCGGAAAATGCGGCGTGGCAATTTTCCCTGACAATTTCACGGAAAAGCAAAAAAAAATGAGGTGGATTCGACTGCTCTGCCTACCCGCAACGGGCCTCCGGCTGCAAGCACTACACCATTATATATATATATATATAACATACCCCTAGTAGTATGTATTTAACGGCATTGTGTGGCTGCCGTATCTGTCGACCTTACAACAGTTACTTGTTTCGATGTCTGTTGGGGCGCGGTGGTATAGGGTTATGTTCGGTGCCTTGCAGCCGGAGGGTTGCGGGTTCGAATCCACCTCAAGCCGCCGCGTAGGGACCCTGGGCAAGTCCTTCACTCGCAATTGCTCATGCGCTTCGGCGTGAAACTCCGATTCAGTGTCCGCGCTGTAGTCGGGAGCGCCTCTGAGTAGAAATCTTGAAGGGGCGCTATAACAGGTGCTCATACGTATACATACATTCATACAGAATTTCTCTGTCCATGACTAATAAATTTACCTCAGGGAGAGTGTAGGCAATTATTATAAAGAATGTTTTATGAGACGACCTATTTATTTTTGCTTATATATACATGACCCACTAGCATATCCGCCCAACGGGGGCTCGAACTGCATCGGTCTCCGTGCCAGATGTTATCCAATGCTCACTTCCTTTGGGAGTTTTAAACGGCGGACTACTTGAGGGTCGTTTAGGGTCAGGTTCGGCGTCGTGAGTGTCGGTTAGGGTCAGGTTCAGCGTCGTGAGGGTCGGTTAGGGTCAGGTTAGACGCCGTGAGGGTTGGTTATGGTCAGGGTTAGGGTTTGTTTCGTCATTGGAAACATGGTCAACAATCTTCTACCGCTTTCGGGAGTGTTTATCGCTCGGCTCCTTTCACGTGCACAAAATCATGTGACATGCATTGACCAATTGCGTCGCGGGCGTTATTCGAGTCCTCTGTATAGGATCACGTCGGGCGTGATTGCATATGCGACCTTATTCGTTTATCGTCGCCCTTCACCTTATTATTTTCAGGTTTGAACTGTTTGAACTCGCGTTAAGAAAGTAGGCGTAGAAGAGTAGGGCAACGAATTTGCTCTAGTGCTTCACATTTTATATAGCTTCACTTTAAAACGTTTCAAGGGTGTCTAAGGAGAACACTCTAAGCAAATCCCTACCGTGTTTCACATTTATATAGCATTGGCTGGAAACCTTTTAGAGGTGTCGAAAGAAAGCGCCCTTAACAAACTGCTCCCGTGTTAACACGGAGCTGATAAGCCGCGAAAATCAATAGTTTTAAATTAGTTTAATCCTTCGTTTCCAAGATTCCTCTTCTCAATGCAATCCAATCGTGGCTTTAAACACGAAGCCACCTGATCAGAAGAAATCCATTGTTGAAGCGTCAGACCCTTCTGGTGTGGTCGGATGGATGTTCATTAGTGGTTCTCGTTCTTAAATGCGACTCGGACAATGCGGTTTCGACTTCGTGCATTCTCTAATTGAATTCATTGCATCACAAGGGAACAAGAGCACCGGGCGTAGAAGAAGCATCCCACAGACAGACAGACAGTCAGACAGACAGACGAACAGACAGACAGACGGACAGACAGACAGACAGACAGTCATTTCTCTTTCAGACTTCCTCAGCTTTTTGTGACTGCGTTAAGAAAAGATAGACTATTTATGTGTGGCAGGCTGATTAGACTAGATACAAGTCAGACATAGTGAGTCAATGAGTCAGTGAGTGAGTAAGTCAGTGAGTCAGACAGACAGAAGTGAGTCAGACAGACAGACAGTCAGTCACAGACAGACAGTCAGGTCAGACAGTCAGTCAGTCAGACAGACAGACAGACAGTCAGTCAGTCAGTCAGTCAGACAGACAGACAGACAGTCTAGTCAGTCAGACAGTCAGACAGACAGACAGTCAGTCAGACAGACAGACAGACAGTCAGTCAGACAGACAGACAGACAGACAGACAGTCAGTCTAGGTCAGACAGACAGACAGACAGACAGACAGACAGACAGTCTAGGTCAGACAGACAGACAGACAGACAGACAGACAGGTCAGGTCAGACAGACAGACAGTCAGTCAGACAGACAGACAGTCTAGGTCAGACAGACAGACAGACAGAGGTCTAGGTCAGACAGACAGACAGACAGACAGTCAGTCAGACAGACAGACAGAGACAGTCTAGGTCAGACAGACAGACAGACAGACAGACAGACAGACAGACAGTCTAGGTCAGACAGACAGACAGACAGACAGACAGTCAGGTCAGTCTAGGTCAGACAGACAGACAGACAGACAGACAGACAGACAGTCTAGTCAGACAGACAGACAGACAGTCATGATAGACAGACAGACAGTCTAGGTCAGACAGACAGACAGACAGACAGGCAGACAGACAGACGGATGGACGCACACAGTCGTTTCTCATTCCCTTCCTCAGGTTTTTGTGCTGTGTTAAGAAAAGAGAGACTATTTATGTGTGGCTGATTAGCTAGATACAAGTCAGTTACAGTGAGTCAGTCAGTTAAAGTGAGTGAGTCAGGCAGTGAGTGAGTGAGTGAGTGAGTGAGTGAGTGAGTCAGTAAGTCAGTCAGTCAGTCAGTCAGTCAGTCAGTCAGTCAGTCAGTCAGTCAGTCAAGCGGGCAAACAATGCAATGCAGTACAATATATTGCGATACAATTGTATTTGAATTTGCCCTCCTTCTAAAGGGATAATGAAGAGCTATCAAACAATGACGAGGAGCAAATGTGAGTGAAGGACTTGGTCAATCTCCATAAACAGTATCCGTCTCAGAGGAGCAGGTTCAAAACCGTACTCTCTGTGTTATATGACCATGCGGAAAGTTAGAAATATTCGAAATATAACACACCTCTTTTAAGTCTGATATTCGCTATATAAGTAGGAGCAGAACATAACGTCCTTGCTTTATATATCGTCCTTGCTTTAAATGTTGAGCTGTAATATGCCAAAAACTAATCTTTGTCGGCGGGAACGGCCTATGTTGTCATAAGCTGCCGTTATACTCTGGAGCAGACTTGCTGTAGCAATAATAGCCTCATTTAACACATACTAGATTCGATGTATTGTAAGGTTAAATAGTCTGTATATTATTGTCGTCAACGGCCTTCCAAGACATGAAAAAGAAAGACTGACGTAGAAACTGTGGAATAATAATCAAAACAATAATAACATCCTCTCCGGTGTTTAACGAGAACATCGTAAGGCTGCCAGAGACGTTACGCTTACCTTACATGTACATCAAGATTTAGTGTGTGCTAAGAATTTTAGCTACTCGTTAATCCTGTGCTTATATAAGCTTCTGGCTTTAAAACGTTTAAAAGGTCACCTTTATATTGGCAGCTGTGATAACACACCTCTTTAAAGTTAGATATGATCCATATAAGTAGAGCAGACGCTGTAGCAATAGTAACAGTCTCCAGTGTTTAAAGACATCGTTAGGCTGCCAGAGCCGTGACGCTAACCTTAAATGTACATCGAGATTTGGTTTCTGTTAAACATTTGGCGACTGTATCCCGTGCCTATATAGCTCCTGGCTAAAACGTTTTAAAGGTGTCTCGAATGGGTTACTGTTCCATGCTTACATAAATTCTTTCAGTTACGTTTTAATGGTGTTTACAGAGTTTAACAACAGCGTAAGGCAACAAAGCCGTACAACGTCCACATAAACTATTTGTGTTCGTTTCCTTTGTGCATCACAATAGATTTACGCATACAATTTAAAATCCTCTCTCTGATCTTCAAGGCTCAGAGGGGTCATGCCCCGCAATATCTGGTTGGCGTAATACTTCGGCCTCACTCAGCTTCCTCCCACCGTCCACTTCTGTTCCTGCAATAGACTTGACCTCTTGGTTCCCCGTAGTAGAACTGCTATGGCCCAGGCTCGTTCCTTTGCTTCAATTGGTCCCTCTCTTTGGAATGCTCTTTCTCCTTCTGTTCGCTCTCATATTCTCTCTGGCAGTCTCTCTTCTTCCTTCGCTTTTCTCAAAACCTGTTTATTTTCGCGGGGCTTAGTACACTGGGAGCGCTTCTGAACGGTTCACCCTACGAGAGGCGCTTTACAAATACTTAAATACGATACGATACGATTACAGTTTGTAGTTAGTTTCTTCTTAACGACTAGCTGTGTGGTAAAAAAGACCATTAGCGTCGTCCTCCTCTTTCTTCCAGGCTTGGGACTGGCACTGAGACTGGTACAAAGCACGGTTGTGCAATGCACGAACGTTCAGTGGCGGAGGTAACTTTGCCCTTGCGTACTTGGTCACCGATCCTCGTCTCCGCTTGGCCAGAAGTCAGACCGGGCTGAACTCGTCTTCTCTGGCTGGCCAGATGTCAGGATCGGCTGAAGCCCCCTCGCCACGACAAGGCGTACGCATCGGACATCTACGCCTTCGCGTGAACTTCTGAGGTAGTTGCTCGAACGGCGCTCCGAGGGGGCACACATTCTTGTAGGTTAGCCGTCGCCTTTGAATAAAACCCTTACCCTGCATCACACTCGCCGAATTTTGAGTCAGTCAAAACCAAACAGTAGCGTCTGCTCTACTTATATGGATCATATCTAACTTAAAACAGGTGCTTTATCACAGCTGCGCAATATAAAGGTGAACCTACAATTACGATCAAAAACAACGACGATACCAAAGACCTAATATTCTGCTCTTATTTATATAGCGAATATCAGACTTTAAAAAGGTGTGTTATATTTCGAATATTTCTAACTTTTCGCGTGGCATAATGCAGGACCATTTTCTGCCTCTACGTATGCGGCCGAAGAAGGATAATAATAATATAAATAATAATATATAATAATAATATATATAATATAATATAATAATAATAATAATATAATAATATCTTTTCTTTAATAAGCGCCTGACAAACGCACTGCGCTGTACATTTACATGTTATGCAATTGAAATCTTAACTTAACAGAACAGACAGCCAATACAACGGCGCATAATAGCAGCCTACAAAGCATATCCGCCCAACGGGGGCTCGAACTCCACCTCTCGGTCTGTGTGCCAGATGTTATCCAATGCGCCACGGGCCCCCCAAATCGACGATAAATTCTCGCTCAATCTTCATAATTGTTTTCCACTGACCAGAAGGCGAACAGATGGCGCTCCATACATCAATTTAATGAGGTTATCCAAGTACGTCGAAGATTGAGCAATTGTCTACCAGTCACAAGATGTCGTTAACGACTGGCATCTAGTAATAATAAGTGCACTCTGTTTTGGACACCTTTAAATCCTGTATGCTAATGAAATATAGGTTCAAACATCGCAATAAAAAACGATTCATCTCCTCGTTATCAATATTTTAAATGCCCAATTCTTTTTTATAGTTTTGTCTTTTATGCAGTGCTTCAGAACAATGATTATTCCAAAAGCGAAGTCGTTTATATTGCTCACTTGTTTCATTATTTTTATTTACAATTTCTAGTGCAGGGTAAAGATTCATTTGCTAACAAGGTAAGGAATTCAGCAATATTTTTAGAAGTCTCATTTATATTTTCATCTGAAATTCCATTAACAACGTAGTTCTTACTATTTTTTCTTAATACGCTGAACGGTGTCGTCTTTGGTGATTCGGTTTTCTAAAAATGGCGAGTCAATCCATCATAACCGTTGACGACTCGACGCCGTCAACTCGATTTCTGGCCTACTCCTCCTATTCTCCCGTCGACTCACATTTCCGGTCGTAAGGCGCCCTTCACTGTGTGCACCAGTCAAGATAACACCGGAATTTGCCGACAACTCCGCTTAATCCCGAACGAATTAATTTATATATGGCTATGTAGTTTGTTAATATATATATATATATATATATATATTTAACACAAACTATATGCGTGTATTAATATGTATATCTATATACGCTTATGCCAATGTACATGTAGTTTGCTTCTGTTGATATAATTGCTGTTATATATATCGTCTATTCATGACCTAAGTGACCTCTAGGAATTTTATTACCTATATTCATTCTATTAACTTAAATCTTTCAAATTGCTTGTCCACCATAGACTGTCTTCCTTTCTCAACAGACTAGATTTTCTGCGTGTTGATCTGATAACGGTTTGGTTTTGGTGCGCCATCGCTTGTTTTAGTGTTTTAGTTGCTACTGTGTTTAATACGAAACATTAATGTGCAGAAAATGGATTAGTTAAATTGGAGATTCGAGAGTTCAACTGCTTTTGACATCAATGCCCGCTGAAGTAAGAGATGCAGCAAGATACATATACAGCGCTTCGCATCTGCTTTTACTTATATTTTGAAAATCTCACTTAAAAGAGGTGTGTAATTTGTTTTGAAACAAGTCTCACAAGTCGCATTGCATGGTTCTCGATTTAAGCGACATCTTATAGCAACAAGGACCACTGGCGTTGGGAGAAATTATTTGGAACAGTTCTCATTGTTACTAATGAATTTAAAGTATCAGAAACATCTAAATAGGTGTATGCGAAAATAACATAAAAAAATAATTTACTTACGCTGTAGTTTAGAGAATATAATTTTTAATTATGTCAAGACTTGATCCCCAAATAAGTTGACACCTCTTTTAAGTGTGATAGTTGCAATATAAGTAAAAGCAGCGGCTCAACGTGTTGATGTGACTTTGTTGATGAGAAATTTTGTATAATGCGTCAACGGCTATTGATGCCATAAGTCAACTAATAATAATAATAATCTTTTCTTTATTAAACGCACTGCGCTGTACATTTACATGTTATGCAATTTAAATCTTAACTACTAACAGAACAGACAGCCTACAATACAACTGACGAGAATCATCAGCTACTTTGCTCAGGGTGGGGGGGGGGTGTTGAGCCCCAACACATATGGGAACTAAAACACTGGCTTTTATGTAGCATCGTTTTCATAGGTCACAGTGCATCAGTCAATGGTCGATTGAAGTTAAATCCTAGTCAATAATCACACATCGTTTTTTCATCCTATTTATTAAGACGATATATTATTTCTGGGCTGTTTTAGACACCTTTAAATCGTGTTTCATGAGTATATATAAACTACTCAGTTCCACCGCAACATATTTATTGAGAGCAAAACACTTACTCAGTTTAAAGTCGTCGTCAGCAGTCCTGACCGCCTTAAGATATGTTCAAACACTTGATACTAACTGGATGTATTATGAGCTCCACCATTGCTGTACAGTGGTAGTACCACTTCCAAACGTGGAGAATGGATTTGGGCGACGTCAATGGCATTGGCAGCAATCTTGTTAAACAGTGGGAACTACCACTAATTGCTAGTTGACATAAAAATGCTGCATTATGCCACGCGAGCGGTGAAACTTTTCAGAATATTTACACACCTCTTTTAAGTGCTACATTCGCCGTAAAAGTAAAGAGAAGAACGAAAACGATACATGTTGTTGAAAAAGCATAAGTAGCAGTGCTGGTGAGAACTATAATTCAAAACACTTTCTGACGATGTCAACGGCCTTCGTTGCCATACGATATCATCAAACAGCCATCCAGAAATATTAATATTAAACACCTGACTATTAAACACCAAATTCTTATAAATGGTCATGTCAAGTTTTTCTGTTGTTTTAATGCTGGAGAAGATTAATATGCCTTAACATTAATCTTTGTTGACGGCAACGGCCTAAGACTTCTGTCATAAGCTGCTGTTAAACTGTTTATAATAATTATCCAATATTTTCGTGGTCCATGTTGAAAATGATTACCATCTTTAACATTCATCATACGCTGATGACCTTGAAGGTTCTGTGAAGGGACTTCTTTCAAAAAGTCCTCCTTTAACAATCAGACTCTGTATTCTTTGTATTTATCATCTGACCAGACCGGATTTCCAGGTGATTGGGATCTTCTTCTTGCCAATGATTCGAAATACGATTCTAAGTACTTTCCCTAAATGCAAAGAAATAATCGAGTTTAATCTTGACTGCAACTGTGAGAAAAATAGTTTCTCGCCTTTTGGCGGGAGACTTATACTGAAATCAAAATTATCTGACTTAATTTTGCGTAAGTAAATCTGAAATGTGAAAAACAAGTGAAAACGACCTCTCGACATCTTTTACAGTTCTTCGACCTATGTCGCTGTGTAGGTATTATGAGCAAAACACAAATGATGAAGAGGAATTAGAAGCACAATTGGAAACTCGAGAAACCTTATCAACAGCCTGTGAAGATGGTTTGACTGAATTTACTGAAAATATAAAAAAGAAACTGAAGGTACAGATGAAGTTATATACGGCAACAATGTATCTCAGTCTGTTGAGGATGTGAGACATTTGTTTTGTAATTCCTCTGACAATCTTCGCAACGCTAATGTCACGTATGAGTTGAAGTATTTATAGGTGAGTTCTTATTTAACGACACTGTGTCACAGCAAAAATGATTAGCGTCGCCCTCCTCCTTTCTTCAGACTTGAGACTGGCACTGCCAGCGTACGAGCAGTGGCGGAGTTGATAGAAGTGTTGTAGTGATAGCACCTTTAATTAAACCAATTTCAACACTTTCCACAGTCCCATAGCCCTTCTTTCGATTGAATAAATCGCAGTGGAAGTTCTATTTATAGAAGGAATTCATGCGCTTTAAAGGTGTTTAAGAAAGTGGGGGCGAAACAATAAGAAATGATGATCGAATATATTCACCGTGTTTTTCGGTGATTTTAACACAGGCTGAATGTCTTGTGAATTATTTGTCATTTTATGGATGCGTGATAGTTTAGTAATTATGAACTGGAGGGTTCAATTTTCTCCCAGGAAGAACTCTTGCAATTTATGTTATCCAACAGCGCCCCCAAGCTATAAAACAAATTGAAGTAGGATAGGATAGTAAATAGGGGAGACCCCGGGCCGGGGTTGGTTGCAACGACCCTGGGGAAGGTTGCAACAGTATTGAAAGTAGTATAATTATTCAAATGAGGCCGTAGGCGCAACCACCCTATGGGACCAGTGGGACGCGTCCCCTCCAACTTTCGAGCAGGTTGGGAGGGTCCCCCAACTTTTGCAGCCGACCTCTAATAAACTTTATAACAGGTTTATCTTTAAAAATTTCACACAAGGATTCTTCATCTATTTTAGCAAGTGGTGGAATGTACAAGTTGAAAAATTTTATTGATCCCATATTAGTTTTAATTTGATTTTCTAAATTTTGAATTTCTTTATTTTGAATAATAGTAAAGTTAAGACCTATTTTAACCAGGGTAATCAACCCTCCTTTAGACTTTAAATCACTGTTTTCTATACGTGTTAAATTATATCCATCAAAGTTTAGAGTTTTAATTTTTTTCTTTGAAAAATGTTTGGTGTATACACACTCATTAAGTTGCGGCTGTGTCAGCTTGATTATTTCCAATAAACGAATATTGATTGACTATATCAGGGTAGTATACACTTTTGCACAACTAATTTTAAATTTCAATTTCTTTATTTTTTTATTTTTGTTTTTTTTAATTTTTGTTTCATTTTTATTTTTATTTTTTATTTTTTTTTTTATTTTTTTTTATATTTTTACTTTTTTACTTTTTTACTTTTGTACTTTTTACTTTAATTTTAATTTTATTTTAATTGTGGGATCATAGTTTACCTCTTGGCTCGTGGCTTTATAAAGAGTCGGTCGAGAGCGTTAAAAAGATGTTTAACGAGATCAGAGGCTTAGGCTACCCTGGAAAAAATTTCTTGGGGTTTTTAGCTTTCGGGAGTTTCCATTGGGCATAGTCGTATTTTTCTACATTTTAATTGTTTAATTACATAAATGCATTTATTGAGGGAGAGGGAGGGGGTTGAACAAGTAAAACAAAAATCTACTCAATGATAGAGATCATCAAATTCCCAATGCACAGCGACATCTGACGGCAGCAACCAGAGACGTTGATTTTGACCGTATATATATATATATATATATATATATATATACTAATAGAAACCAGCGTATATATATACGCTATATACAACCGTTTGTATAGGTTATTATTGTCTGTTTGTGATCAGAATAACGTCATACGCATTATTCGCGTCATGAATGTTTAATTTTCGTCGTTTATATCCACAAAAATTATACAGTCAAACCGCCGTATCATAGGCCCGTATGTGTAGGCCTACAGTCACAGTTGACAGTATAATAATATTTTCGTTTATTGAAACAATACAGTTGACAAACCGCAACCGGTTAAAGTGTACAATCATGCAATTGAAACAATTCACAAGAACACAAATGACAGAAGACATAAAACTTAACAACTAACAGAACAGACAGCCTGCAGCGCTAAATTGTTAAGTTAATTGAGAGAGTAACGTGGGATGAGTAATTAATAAGCATTAGTATGTTATAGTAGGTCCCCCGAACTTCTATTATAGACTGTGGTTTATTATTATATTCGTTTATTGGCACACAGAATTATGAGGCTGCATAGCCCACGGCTTACCGAGGCATGCCTACATATAAGAATGTAATAAATTGAAGAAAAAAAAATTAAATCTAATTAAAAGCATGAATCAAGATATTAAACTGTTTTGCTGCAATAATCGTTTTGTAAAATGTCCAATATATATACTCGATAGGCCTATAGCTTTCATAGCAGGCTAGACTACTTCTACCTATTTAGGCATAAACATGTAATGTTCAAGATTTAATTAAAAATTGCAGAGCTTTTCTAGCCTTCAAATTGTAACCAGAAAAGGAAAATGGGAATGTTATCTGCGTACTGACTCACTTAGTGCCATTATTAACGGACTAGGCAGTTTCTTCATTATTATCCTCTATTGGAACCGGATATGTTCTTGAAATTTCTGGAATTACAAATCGAACAGTTTCTTTATGATCATCAAATGAACGCCAAGTCGATTTTGTGGCAAAATATGTGACCTCCGTTTCTAAATCATCCGAAGATGAATTGTCGGTCATACAAGCCACAAAATGAGCTGTATTTTAAGTTCTTGAAGTTTTACTATCACGTAATCACCTTGTTTTAAACGATCATGACGTACAGGGTAATCATCATCTTCTACAGTCCGTGTTTCATCAAGCTAATCGACATTGTCAGATGACCCATCTCGTAGGTCTACACAAAAACGTTTTCCATCATCGTCATCATTTCTATCACTGTCAGATTCCTCACTGTCTGTCTCACCTGACATTCGTCTTTTACATGATGGTATGTTGTGTTTTGCTTTTCTTTTGTTTGTACAATCTATTCGGTTCGACGACTGACTAGGAACCGGTTTACCTGGTGACGCTCGACAACTGTCTATGCCACGGTTGATTGGAGACGCTCGACGACTGACTAGGCACCGATTAACTGACCGCGGACTGAGACTTAGTCACTCTCTTTGGTTCACTGGGAATTATCTAGGGTTCTTTTGCTTCTGGTACGGTTTTTTTGTTTTTTAGAAGCTGTAACTGCTTTGTCGGCGAGTTCCTCCCTCTTATGCTGCTTTGTTCAAGTGTCTGTGAGTGCCCTAATTGTGACGAGCAAGCCTATACTGAACACGGTTAATTGAAATAAATGCATAGGGGTTGGTTGCAACATGTTGCAACACCTCGATTGCTAATGCCAACATGTTGCAACCAACCCCGATTAAAATGTTGCAACCAACCCCGAAGCAATGCATAGACATTGTTATAGAAAATTTTATCGACAGCGTTGCTTTTAAATAAAATAACTAAATGCATTTTCAAGCCCAATTCCTTGTCCAACTTATGGCACCAAACAACACTAAATTGCTTCAAAACATTGAGCTACAATACGAAAAAGCACAAAATCGCCAAATTTATTTTTGATGTCCTAATATTTTTTTTCGTCATTTTTAAAAAAAAAAAAAAAAAAAAAAAAAAAAAAAAAATTTTTTTTTTTTTTTTTTTTTTTTTTTTTTTTTTTTTTTTTGGGGGGGGTTTTTTTTTAAAAACATCATCGTTTAACGTCTTCATTTTTAAATGTTTTTTTTTTTTTTATCATCATCATCATCATTTATTTATTTTATTTATTTATTTATTTATCATCATCATCATCACATCATCATGATTTCTGGCCGACTCCTCCTATTCTCCCGTCGACTCACATTTCCGGTCGTAAGGCGCCCTTCACTGTGTGCACCAGTCAAGATAACACCGGAATTTGCCGGAAATTGCCGACCAACTCCGCTTAATCATGAACGAATTAATATATATATATATATATATATATATATATATATATATATATATATATATATATATATATAGAGTATATATTATTTAAACAAACTACACTCAATGTTGGCTTTTATAAATATGAATATCTATATTCGCTAATGCCTATGTGGTTTGGATTCTGTTAATATTTTGTTATATATTTTGTCCATTCATGACCTCGGTTACCTCTTGGAACTATATATTGCCTATATTCTATTAACTTAAATCTTTTCTCTTTCAAATTGCTAATCCACCATAATAGGTCTCTCTTTCACAACAAACTGGATCTTCTGCGTGTTGATCTGATAACGGTTTGGTTTTGGCGCGCCATCGGTTGTTTCTGTGTTTTAGTTGCTACTGTGTTTAACACGAAACATTGATATGCAGAAAATGGATTAGTTAAATTGGAGATTCGAGAGTTTAACTTCTTTTGACATCAATGCTCGCTGAATTACGTCGTGTGCGAAGATAATATACAACGCTCCGCATCTGCTTTTACTTATGTCGAAAAAACTCACTTGTAACAGATATCCTAATATCTAATTAATTGGCTTTTTGGAACTCTCTATATTTGGTCGATACACGTTTTGAACGAACTATGTTTCAAGCCGTAATTTTTTTACGGCTAGCCGAAAAAGGTAGTTTACGTCATTTTACGGCTAGCCGAAAAGCCGCCGTAAATTTTTTTAAGCCAGCCGTTAGGTCCATAAAATTGCGGCTTTGGGGTATGCCTTAAAGTCACAACACAAGCAGCAGTTATCTTGGCCAAGTGCATGGGAACCTTGCATGCACTACGCATCCTGAGGTTTCCTGGACTTCCAGCGTGTGCTCTGCAAGAGGTCGTTCGGACTACGTTAGTTGCAAGAGTGCTGTATGCCATACCTGCATGGTGGGGTCTCACCAATGCAGAACAACGGTGTAGGCTCGAGAAGGTCCTTGTCAGAGCTTGGCGGGATATTCCTGTTGTGGAGACGATGGTTACTAAGGCTGAGGATACGCTGCTATCTGCGGTCCAAAGCAACAGGTCACACGTTCTGACAGAACTTTTCCACCTACTCACATACGACAATATAGAATGCGGCCCGACCTCATGATTATGTACTAGGGAAGGACCGATTATTGAATCGGAAATCGATTAGCGCCGATTTTTGCCATAGACCGATTAATCGGTATCAGCGCATCCCAGGACTACCGATTCTATTACCAAAAAATGTAAAAAAAATAGTAACCTGTTTTGGCGACCTCGTACATGTATGGTAATATTTAATTTTTAATATTGAAAGTCCGTGTCAAATAATGAAATTGTGAGACGACGCATCATCAAAATGGCGGCTTTTGAGTAACAAAAGTGCCTAGAACCAAATAAAAGTGAATATTGCCGATTAATCGAATCGGAATCGGTGAGAAAGCAGGCCAACTAATCGGAATCGGAAATAGGCACAAATGCCAATCGGTCCATCCCAATACAACACACAACACAACACATCACAATACAACTGGGGCGCGGTGGTTTAGGGGTATGTTCGGTGCCTTGCAGCTGAAGGGTTGCGGGTTCGAATCCACCTCAAAGTCGCCGCGTAGGGACCCTGGGCAAGTCCTTCACTCGCAATTGCTCATGCGCTTCGGCGTGAAACTCCGATTCAGCGTCCGCGCAGTAGTCGGGAGCGCCTCTGAATGGGAAATCTGGTAGGGGCGCTATAACAAGTGTTCAAATACAATACAATACAATACAATACCAATAATTGCTAGTTGACATAACGTATTATGTATTATGTCACGCGAACGGTGAGAACTGTTCAGAATAATTACACACCTCTTTTAAGTGTTAAATTCGCTCTAAAATTAAAGAAACCGGCTGCAAACCGCATGTCCAATCGAGCAGAAGACCTGTAATAATATGCCAAAAAATAATTGTCGGCGGCAACGGCCTATGTTGTCATAAGCTGCCGTTAAACTCTGGATCCAGACATCCATCCAGGTGATTGAGATCTTGTTGCCAATGATTCGAAATACGATTCTAAGTCCTTTCCCTAAATGCGAAGAAATAATAGAGTTTAATCTTGACTGCATTTGTGAGAAAGATAGTTTCGCGCCTTTTGGCGGGAGACTTAAACTGAAATCAAAATTATCAGACTTAGTTTTGCGTAAGTAAATCCGAAAAGTGAATTAAAAGTGAAAACGATCTCTCGATATCTCGATATCCCAAAGAGTTCCTCGAATTGTGGAAAGCGGGGGAGGGGCGGTGTATGTGAACAAGTACATCCATGATGAAGAGGAATTAGACGCACAACAGGAAACTCAAGAAACCTTATCAACAGTCTGTGTAGCTGGTTTGACTGAATTAACCGAAAACATAAAAGAAACTGAAGGTACAGAAGAAGTTATAGACGGCAACAATGAATCTCAGTCTGTTGAGGATGTGAGACATTTGTTTTGTAATTCCTCTGTGAATCTGCGCAACACTAATCTCACGTATGACTTGAAGTATTGGTTTGTGAGTTGTTGTTTAACGGGACTGTCATAGCAAAGAAGATTATCGTCGACCTCCTCCTTTGTTCAGGTTTGAGACTGGCACTGCCATAGTACGAGCAGTGGCCTAGTTGATTGAAGTATTTGTAGTGATTACCAATTTAGACCAATTAAAAGATTTTCCGCTGGATTGAATAAATTATAGTGGAAGTCTTAGTTATAGAAGGAATTGAATACGCTTTAAAGGTGTTTAAGGTGGTGGGCTTTTTGACAATAAGAAATGGTGATTGAATCTATATGCATTGTAATTTTCGATAATTTTAACCAAGATTTAATGTCGTGTCAATTACTTGTCATGTTATCAGTGCGTGACAGTTTAGTAATTATGAACTGGAGGGTTCAGTTTCCACTCAGGCATAAATATCTCTCGCAATTTATGCTCCAACAGCGCCCCCTAGCTATAAACCAGTTTACACAGACTGTGGGTGAGATGATGAGACAACAATGGAGTGGGCTCTCAACTCGATGTTAAGAAAATGAATTTGCCATAGTATCAGGTGATAGTATCAGGTGACGCTATGTGATGTCACGTGATATATTGTTCTGTGATGTTGTGGAAAATATTCTATCCATTTATCTGTCTGTCTGTCTGTCTGTCTGTCTGTCTGTCTGTCTGTCTGTCTGTCTGTCTGTCTGTCTGTCTGTCTGTCTGTCTATCTATATCATCATCATCATCATCATCATCATCATCATCATCATCATCATCATCATCATCATCATCATCATCATCATCATCATCATCATCATCATCATCATCATCATCATCATCATCATCATCATCATCATCATCATCATCATCATCGATCTGTCATCTATCATTTACAAATTACCGGATGGATCGGTCGGCTATTTGGCAATAAGAAATGACGATCGAATACATTCACTGTAATTTTCGGTGATTTTTACACAGCCTAAATGTCTTATGAATTACTTGTCACATTATGGATGCGTGACAGTTTAGTGATTATAAACTCGAGGGTTCAATTTCAGACAGAAATATCAAATATGCTGGCAGAACCCATAACCCATCTCTGCAATGTTTCTATTCTTTCGTCATAATTATGTACCACCTCGGTGGGAAATAAGGCACCATTACGCCAGTACCTAAGGTTCCTCACCCATCTGATGTCGCAGATTTTCGCCCTATTTCAATCACCCCAATTCTATGCCGTCTTCTTGAGAAATTTATTGTGCGCCGTTTTTTTCTATCCTTTTATGACAGAACCACACTAAAACAAGGACTTCTTTGATCAAAAATACCATAAAACATTATTTACAGAAGTCTGAACGCTGTGGATTAGAAAAAATAATTTGAACTTTGTCAAGACCTGTTCCCCAAAAATAAGTTGACACCTCTTTTAAGTATGATGCTTGCAATATAAGTACAAGCAGCTGCTCAGCGTGTACATGTTGAACTTGCTGCTTATTGGTTCTATAGAAAATAATACGTAACAATGCATCAGTCAAATGGTCGCTTCAAGTTAAATCCTAGTCTGCAATCACGTTTGTGATCACTTGATAATACGATAAAATTGTGGGTCATTTTTGACACCTTTAAATCGTATTTTCAGAATCTATATAAAGTGCTCAGTACCACAGGCAACATTTTATTACCACTAATATTGTAAGTCTTAAGCTGGTTTCAACGGCCCTGACTCCCATAAGATTATGTTCAAACACTGGATACTAACTGGATGTATTATGAACTCCACCAATGCCGTATCCAGTGGTAGTGCCACTTCCAAAAGTGGAGAAAGGATGTGGGCGAAGTCAGCGGCCTTGGCAGCAATCTCGTTAAACAGTGGGAACTTCTACTATTGTATTGTATTGTATTGTATTTGAACACTTGTTATAGCGCCCCTTCAAGATTTCTACTCAGAGGCGCTCCAGACTACAGCGCGGACACTGAATCGGAGTTTCACGCCGAAGCGCATGAGCAATTGCGAGTGAAGGACTTACCCAGGGTCCCTACGCGGCGGCTTGAGGTGGATTCGAACCCGCAACCCTCGAGCTGCAAGGCACCGAACATACCCCTACACCACCGCGCCTCAGTTGTATTGTGTTGTATTGTATTGCATTGTACTCCACGTTTATATTCCGACCGAGCCACCCGCAGTAAAGATCCGATAAATTAATCTCTGATAAACCGACCGACTAATTGCTAGTTGACATAAAATACTTTATTATACGCGCAGAGGGCCGCTTACTGTTCTTGCTATCTACCGCCCTGGCACCGTACCTCTCACTGCCGCTTTCTTCTCCGCAATGCAATACCAATGGATAATGAGGAAGTATCAAACAATGACGCTGTTGGGGGGTCCGGTGGCGCGTTGGATAACATCTGGCGAAGAGTGCGAGAGGTACCGAGTTCGAGCCCCGTTAGGGCGGATATGCTTTGTAGGCTGCTATTAGCGCCGTGTATTGCAGGCTGTCTGTTCTGTTAGTAGTTAACTAGTTAAGATTGTTTCAATTGCATAACATGTAAATGTACAGCGCAGTGCGTTTGTCAGGCGCTAAATTAAAGAAAAGATATATATATATATATTTTTTGAACAATAGTGAGAGAAGGATTTCCTCAATCTCCCTACACAGTGACCATCTCAGAGGAGGAGGATCGAATTTGTAACCTTAGCGTTACATGGCGACCACTCTAGCAAGAGTAACACATTCCACTGTTTAACAACATCCTGCGGCTGCCAGGGCCGTAAGATCGACCGTACTTCTCTTCGAGACTAGACATGAACCACTTCGGTATTCTGTCCCGTGTCTATATATCCTCTGGCAACATTGTTCTAAAGGTGTCTAAGGAGACCAATGTATGGAATGGCCAGCGTGTCCCATGCTTACATAAGTTCTATTCATTACATTATAAAGGTGTTTAAAGAGTTTTTTAACGACAGAGCAGTGCACCAAAGCCTGTATAACGTCCTCGCAAATTATTTTCATCAGTTCTGACCGTTACTGTATCACAATAGATTTAGTTAGTTAGTTCCTGTTTAACGACGCTGTGTCATAACTATGATGATTAGCAACGCCCTCCTCCTTAGTCTGTCTGTCTGCCTGGTTGCCTGTAGATCTATCTGTCGCTATGTGTCTGTCTGTTTGACTGTCTCTCCCCGTTTCTCTCTCGGTCTTTAAAATCAGTCATTTCCCCAGACTTATTCAACGAGGTCATCTGATTATCTATGTCTGGTCATACCTAACTAGAGAACTGTTCTTGGTGAATGAGCATTTTCGGTTGATGGACCTACTGTTTAGAACGTTCTCCATGTGTCTGAGCGCTCTGATCAGTCACTTGTATCATTACACTCTCAACTTAAAACTTACCTCTGTCAAATTGCTTAAACATCTGATAGAGGCGCTCTGTATACATGTATATTTATAAATGTTTGAATACAATACAATACAATATTGCCCGTACGCCGCGATTCTCCCATATCTCTACATTCATGTTTGAACAACTACATTGGCTTCCTCTTACTGCACGCATCCAGTTAAAGGTACTTGTCATCATTTGCCGATCCTACCTAGGTCTTGCCCCGAAATACCTCTGTGACTCAATACGTCGGCCTACCTCGGCCGCCTCCCTTCGCCCGCTCCGCTCTTCGGATCGTCTTGACCTTTTGTTCCTCGTGTGAGAACGGCCATAGCTCAGTCCCGTACCTTTGCCTGCATTGGCCCTTCGCTATGGAATCAACTTCCCCCCTTTGTTCGCACCACCATACTATGTGGTGGTCCTGCTACATCTTTTCGCTACCTCAAAACTTGTTTTTATTCTCGAGGACTTTCGCACCAGGAGCGCATCTAATTGGTGTGCACTGTGATATGCGCTTTATAATTTTTTAAATACAATACAATAAAGAAATCTGTGCCCGTACATCACAAGCACCGAACTTGAGACCGCACATAGAAACTGAACCAAATTACCGGATCGTCTGCATGTACTTATAGAGCTAGTATCAGACTTAAAAGAGGTGTGTCCTCAGACCGACTCGATAATTATAACGGTGATCCTACAATTACGATTACTATACGACCAACTTGGAAGGACTGAACCAAATATCCGAAAATTCGGCTCTTACTTATAAAGCGAATGTCAGACTTAAAAGAGGTGTGTTATACGTCGAATTGTTCTCACTGTTCGTATGGCATAATGAAGGACCATTTTTCTGCTTTTACTTATGCAGCCAAAGAGGGAAATAAATCGACGATATATTCTCGCTCAATCTTCATAATTGTTTCCCACTGACCCCAAATGGCGAACAGATGGCGCTCCATAAATCAACTTAGTTAAGTTAACCAAAGACGTCGAAGATTGAGCAATTGCCTGACAGCCACAAGATGTCGTTAACGACTGGGAACTAGTAATAAGTGTGCTGCTGTTTTGGACACCTTTAAGTCGTATATTTTTATGAAATATAAGCATATATATTGCACCAAAACTTCTATTAAAACCTCCAACAAAATAAGAGCCGTAATATGCCAAAAATAATCTTTGTCGGCGTCAACGGCCTATGTTGTCATATGCTGCCGTTAAACTGTGGATCCATCTATCCAAAACCTCCAACACTGTTTATACTCCGACAGTGCCAGTCCCAAGTCTGGATAAAGGAGGAGGGCGATGCTAATGATCTTTGTTATCAGAGTGTCGTTAAACTGAAACTAATACTACTCACAATATTCAGAACATTTGAATCCACCAAAGTCTCTTAGTTGTCAAGATTTTAAAAGCCCAATTTTTTTTATCGTTTTGACTTTTATGTAGTGCTAAAGGTAAAGAACAATTATTATTCCAAAAGCGAAGTCGTTAATATTTTCCACTTTTTCGTTATATTTATTATAATTTCCAGTGCTGGATAAAGATTCATTAGCTAACGGGGTAAGGGATTCAGCAATAATTTAAAAAGTGTCGTTTATATTTTCATATAGTATTCCATCAATAACGTAGTTCTTACTATTTTCCTTAAAACGCTGAACGGTGTCGTCTTTGGTGATTCGGTTTTCTAAAAATGGCGAGTCAATCCATCATAACCGTTCACGACTCGACGCCGTCAACTCGATTTCTGGCCGACTCCTCCTATTCTCCCGTCGACTCACATTTCCGGTCGTAAGGCGCCCTTCACTGTGTGCACCAGTCAAGATAACACCGGAATTTGCCGACCAACTCCGTTTAATCCCGAACGAATTAATTTATATGTGACTATGTAGTTTTGTTATTATATATATATATATATATATATATATATATATATATATATATATATATTAACAAACTACATAGCCATATGCGTGTATTAATATGTATATCTATATACGCTTTTGCCAGTGTACATGTAGTTTACTTCTGTTGATATAATTGTTGTTATATATATCGTCTATTCATGACCTCGGTGACCTCTTGGAATTATATTGCCTATATTCATTTCTATTAACTTAAATCTTTTCTCTTTCAAATTGCTTATGCACCATAGACTGTCTCTCTTTCTCAAAGGACTGGATCGTCTGCGTGTTGATCTGATAACGGTTTGGTTTTGGTTCACCATCGGTTATTTCAGTGTATTAGTTACTACTGTGTTTAACACGAAACATTAATGTGCAGAAAATGGATTAGTTAAATTGGAGATTCGAGAGTTCAACTGCTTTTGACATCAATGCCCGCTGAAGTAAGAGATGCAGCAAGATACATATACAGCGCTTCGCATCTGCTTTTACTTATATTTTGAAAATCTCACTTAAAAGAGGTGTGTAATTTGTTTTGAAACAAGTCTCACAAGTCGCATTGCATGGTTCTCGATTTAAGCGACATCTTATAGCAACAAGGACCACTGGCGTTGGGAGAAATTATTTGGAACAGTTCTCATTGTTACTAATGAATTTAAAGTATCAGAAACATCTAAATAGGTGTATGCGAAAATAGCATAAAAAAATAATTTACTTACGCTGTAGTTTAGAGAATATAATTTTTAATTATGTCAAGACTTGATCCCCACATAAGTTGACACCTCTTTTAAGTGTGATAGTTGCAATATAAGTAAAAGCAGCTGCTCACGGTGTTGATGTGACTTTGTTGATGAGAAATGTTTTATAATACATCAACGGCTATTGATGCCGTAAGTCAACTAATAAAAATAATAATAATAATAATAATAATAATACGATATATTATTTTTAGTCCCTCATCTTGGGAGCCACACCGGTTGGCTCGGACACGGCTTTCGACTCGGAGCGGACTACCTGGCTTCAGATCGCTGGTGTACCGGAGCCGATGGTTGCCCCAGGTCACAAACAGTCACACTGGGATAGACCGCTGTTGAACGCCGTTTTTTCGGCTGTTAACGATCATCTACAGGACCCCTATGACCAAGCGAGACTAAGAGCCTCACAGTCACCGCACGCATCGGATTGGTTACATGCTCTCCCGCTTGTTGCACACGGCCTCAGACTGGAGGACGAGACCGTAAGGGTGGCGGTTGGCCTGAGATTGGGTGTGGCCATTTGCGAGCCGCACGTATGCGCTTGCGGTACTTCCGTTTCGTCTAGAGGTACGCATGGGTTGTCGTGCTCACTGGGATTCGGCCGACAAGCGAGGCACAGCAATATCAATGACCTCATCCATCGTAGCCTCAACAGAGCTGGCATCCCGGCAGTCAAAGAGCCGTCCGGCCTGACCAGATCGGATGGCAAAAGACCGGACGGGCAGACCTTGATACCGTGGTCTGGTGGACGGACCTTACTATGGGATGCGACGGTGGTGGACACGGTGGCCGCCTCATACATTTCGGAGACAGCGGCCGCGGCTGGTGGGGCGGCAGAGATGGCCGCTGCAAGGAAGCACGTCAGGTACTCGGAGCTGGAAAGGAGGTACACGTTCGTACCTGTCGCCATAGAAACCTTCGGTCCCTTCAACAGAGAGGGTCTCGACTTCTTATCGGAGACCGGAAGCCGACTGTCGAAGACTACCGGTGACACTCGGGAAACAAGCTTCCTCTTCCAGGGCCTATCGGTCATTATCCAACGCTTCAACGCAGTGGCTTTCCAGGGCACCATGTCAAGGCTGCCGGGAGCCGAAGAGCGGCGAACTCTGGACCGATCCAACAGAGGATATCGATAATAGAGCTACTTTTAGCCATAATAATAATAATAATAATAATAATAATAATAATAATAATAATAAATAATAATAAATAATAATAATAATAATAATAATTATAATAATAGTAATCTTTTCTTTATTAAGCGCCTGACAAACGCACTGCGCTGTACATTTACATGTTATGCAACTTAAATCTTAACTACTAACAGAACAGACAGCCTGCAATACAACCGACGCGAATCATCAGCTACTTTGACCAGGGTGGGAGGGGGGTGTTGAGCCCCAACACATCTGGGAACTAACTGGCTTTTATGAAGCGCCGTTTTCATAGGTCACAGTGCATCAGTCAATGGTCGATTGAAGTTAAATCGTAGTCAATAATCACACATCGTTTTTTCATCCTATTTATTAAGACGATATATTATTTCTGGGCTATTTTCGACACCTTTAAATCGTGTTTCATGAGTATATATAAACTGCTCAGTTCCACCGCAACATATTTATTGAGAGCAAAACACTTACTCAGTTTAAAGTCGTCGTCAGCAGTCCTGACTGCCATAAGATAATATGTTCAAACTCTGGATACTATAACTGGCTGTAGTATGAGCTCCACCATTGCTGTACAGTGGTAGTACCACTTCCAAACGTGGAGAAAGGATGTGGGCGGTCAATGGCATTAGCAGCAATCTTGTTAAACAGTGGGAACTACCACTAATTGCTAGTTAACATAAAAAATGCTGTATTAACTCACGCGAGCGGTGAGAACTGTTCAGAATATTTACACACCTCTTTTAAGCGCTATATTCGCCCTAGAAGTAAAGAGAGGAACGAAAAACTATAGTTAACGAAAGCACTGGTGAAAACTATTCAAAATACTTTCTGACGATGTCAATGGCCTTCGTTGCCATACGTTATCGTTAAACAGCCATCCAAAAATATTAATATTAATATTAAACACCTGACTATTAAAAACTAAATTCTTATAAATAGTCATTTCAAGTTTTTCTTTGCTTCTTTAAAGGTGTCAAAATAAATCCTTACAATGGCACAAAATTCTATGTCGTTTAACATTGAATTTTGTGACATTGTAAGGATTTATTTTGACACCTTTAAATGGTGTCGTTTGGATGTTAAATTTCTCGTTTTCATTGTATAGTATACATTGTGAATTGTCATCAACGGCCTTTGATGTCATAAGGCGACGTTAAACCTTTGAGTAATAATAATAATTTTTGTTTGTTGAATTGATAACGATTATCATCGTTACCATTCATTGTACGCTGTTGCGCTCCAAGGTACTGTGGAGGGACTTCTTTCAAAAGTCCTCATTTATTAATCTCTCTGTATTCTTTGTATTTATCACCTGACCAGACAGGCTTTCTAGGTTATTGGGCTTTGCATTGATCTGTTCCAGGATTGATATATGGGAATGCGGTGTACATTGGTCTCTCCTCTACAAATACATCTAAACTTCAGTCCATTCTGAACGCTGCCGCCCGCCTCATAGGGGGCATTGCAAAGTTTGACCATATCTCCTATTTTATCCGTGACTCCCTTCACTGGCTCCCCATCCGCCAGCGCATCCAATTCAAGGTCTGTTCCCTCATGCGAAGCTGTCTTGCTGGCTCTGCTCCTCACTATCTTAGGGCCTTTTGTACCCCAGTATCTTCTCTGCACAGTCGTTCCTCCCTTCGGTCCTCGGCCCGTGGTTACATGGTTGTCCCGCGGGTGCGTACTTCTACGGCCCAGTCTAGGAGTTTCGCTATTGTTGGTCCCAATAGCTGGAACCAATTACCTCAGTCCATCAGGACTCGCCTTTTCTCTATTTCTTTTGACCATTTCCGCAAGCGCTTGAAAACCTCCCTTTACCAGTGAAGAGACTGGCTCGGGTCGGAGCGCCTCTGTTTTGAGTGGCGCTATATAAATGCTTGATTACGATTACGATTACGATCTTCTTGCCAATGATTCAAAATACGATTCAAAGTACTTTCCCTAAATGCGAAGAAATAATCGAGTTTAATCTTGACTGTTACAGTCGTGAGAAAGTGAGTATCGCGTCCTTTTCAACCTTTTGGTGGGAGACTTATACTGAAATCAAAATTATCAGACTTAATTTTGCGTAAATAAATCGGAAATATGAATAACAAGTGAAAACAAGCTCTCGACATCTTGTACAGTTCTTCGACCTCTGTCGCTGTGTATATGAGCAAAACACAAATGATGAAGAGGAATTAGACGCACAATAGGAAACTCAAGAAACCTTGTCATCAGCCTGTGATGTGAAGCTGGTTTGATTGAATTACCGAAAACATAAAAGAAGAAACTGAAGATACAGATGAAGTTATAAACGGCAACAATGTATCTCAGCCTGTTGAGGGTGTGAGACATTTGTTTTGCAATACCTCTGACAATCTTTGCAACGCTAATGTCACGTATGAATTGAAGTATTTATAGGTGAGTTCTTATTTAATGACACCGTGTCATAGCAAAATGATTAGCGTCGCCCTCCTCCTTTCTTCACGCTTGAGACTGGCACTGCTAAAGTACGAGCAGTGGCCGAGTTGATTCAAGTATTTGAAGTGATTACCAATTTAGACCAATTTCAAGATTTTCCGCTGGGTTTATTAAATTTATTTAGAACAAGGTTTAACGTCGTCATATGACATCAAAGGCCGTTGACGACAATTGTAGTGGAAGTCCTATTTATAGAAGGAATTGAATACACTTTAAAGGTGTTTAAGGAGATGGGCTATTTGACAATAAGAAATGATGATTGAATGCCTATTTACAATGTAATAATTTGCGACAATTTTAACCCAGATTTAATGTCGTGTCAATTACTTGTCATGTTATCAGTGCGTGACAGTTTAGTAATTATGAACTGGAGGGTTCAGTTTCCACTCAGGCATAAATATCTCTCGCAATTTATGCTCCAACAGCGCCCCCTAGCTATAAACCATTTTACACTGACCGTTAGTGAGAAGATGAGACAACAATGGAGTGGGCTTTTTTGCCGTATCTCGTTGCTCATCTGACAGCATTTTAAAAGTGTTAAAACTGAACAAAATGCGTACAGAGGCAATTGGTGTGTGTGTGTCCACAGTTTAACGGCAGCTTATGACAACATAGGCCGTTTCCGCCGACAAAGATTAGTTTTTGGCATAATACAGCTATCGCGTACTGGATTCAAATAGTATCAGTTAGAACGATATTAAAGGTGTCTAAAAACGGACTTTGGACAAAATAAAATGGCGACCGTGCATCAGTTTCGTGTAATATCAGGAAACCCTATTTTAAAGGTGTCAAAAATAAGTACTTCAGGCAATTGACTGGATTGGATCCACAGTTTAACGGCAGCTTATGACAACATAGGCCGTTGCCGCCGACAAAGATTAGTGTTTGGCATATTACAGCTCAACTTGGCAATTGACTACCGTGTGCCAGATTCATATAGTATCAGGTAACCCATTTTGAAGGTGTCCAAAAAGAACTCTAAAAGGAATTCGTTGGTTGGGTAGATGCTGTTTCACGACATTGTGTCATAACGCAGATAGTTAGTTCGTAATGGATCCGTTCACGCCCGGACGTTAGCTTAACCCAAGTACTACATTCATGCCCGTCACTATATATTTTATTATATTTGTTTATTGATAACAAAAGCCGATAGACAAACCGGTATCAGGTACATTGTAAAATAGCAAAAATAGGCAAACAATACTTGTGAGAAGTTTTTATTAGAGTGACAAAGTGAGGTTGATCTAATCATATTGGCTAATGCATGTCACGTGAACTTGCTCACTTCCTTTTGGGAGTTTTAATAGGCGGACTACTTGAGGGTCGTTTAGGGTGAGGTTCGGCATCGTGAGGGTCGGTAAGGGTCAAATTAGGCATCGTGAGGGTCGTTTAGAATCAGTTTAGGCGCCGTGAGGGTCGGTTAGGGTAAGGGTTAGGGTTAGTGTCGTCATTAGAAAACATAGTCAACAATCTTCCACCGCTTTCGGGATTGTGTATCGGTCGGCTCCTTTCACGTGCACAACATCATGTGACATGCACTGACCAAATGCGTCGCGGACGTTATTCGAGTCCAGTGTATAGGATCACGAAGGGCGTGACTGTATCCAAGACCTAATTAGTTTATCATCACCCTTCACCTTAGTTCAGGTTAGCACTCGCGCTAAGAAAGTGGCCGTTAACAGACTCTTAATAAATTCGCTCTTGTGCTTCATTTCTATATAGCTTCATGTTATAGCCTTTAAAAGGTGTCGAAATAGAACACTCTAGGCATTCGCCTACCGTGTTTCACATTTATATAGCATAGTTTGAAACCTTTTAGAGGTGTCGAAAGAGAGCTCCCTTAACCCTAAAGGCTACCAAGCTTTTTTGTAACATTGACTACCAAGGGGGGGGAGATTTCGTGTTTGGTTTACATATCATAACTTGTAATATAGCATTGGATTCAGCATTCATTTCTGCACAGAATGGTATATTTAGTTGTACATTATGTGAATGCACCTCTAAATTACATCACTTTTAACAACGGAACCCATTAATTAGCAATATTGTATATTATTGCGTACATTTTGTACTTTTTGGATAAACAAATATAAGATTATGTGTGTTTTGAAACTAATCTATGTATAAAAGATACACAAAATCATCCCTACACATGTTTATATAGTATAAATGTACATCCATACATATATATCCATACATATATATCGGTTTACGTTGTAATGCTGTATTCAGCCATTTTCACACAGATTACGCGTATTATTATTTATTTTGATCACTTCCGGTATTCAAAAGACAAAGATGTAGGTATGCAAATGAAGCCCTTCATTCCCTCTAAAGAATGGTATCTTATGTTGCAAAAATATTGAATATTAGTGAAATTGTAAAGCTCCGTTTGACACCTTTAATGGTGTCGTTCGGATGATATAAGTTTCTGGTTCTGATTGTATTGTATATTTTCTGCATTGTCGTAAAAGGCCTTTGATGTCATAAGACGACGTTAAAATTTAAAAAAAAAAAAAAAAACAACGTGTTGGTGTTATCTTGTTGCTTAGAAATTCTGTATAATGCGTCAGCGGCCACTGATGAAAACACTGGGTTTTATGTAGCGCCGTTTTCATAGGTCACAGTGCATCAGTCAATGGTCGCTTCAAGTGAAATCCTAGTCAATAATCACACATCGTTTTTCAGCCTATATTTTAAGACGATATATTATTTATGAGCTGTTTTAGACACCTTTAAATCGTGTATCATGAGTATATATAAACTGCTCAGTTCCACGGCAATATATTCATTGACACCAGAGTCGACCAGACCACTTACTCAGTTTTAAGTCGCCATCAGCAGACCTGACATGCAATAAGATAATATTATGTTCAAACACTGGATACTAACTGGATATATTATGAGCTCCACCATTGCTGTACAGTGGTTGTACCACTTCCAAACGTGGAGAAAGAATGTGGGCGAAGTCAATGGCATTGGCAGCAAATCTCGTTAAACAGTGGGAACTACCACTAATTGCTAGTTGATATAAAATGCTATTTTACATCACGCGAACGGTGAGAACTGATCAGAATAATTACACACCTCTTTAAAGTGCTACATTCGCACTATAAAAGTAAAGAGAGGAACGAAAAACTATAGTTAACGAAAGCACTGGTGAAACTATTCAGAATACTTTCTGACGATGTCAGTGGCCTTCTTTGCCATACGTTATCGTTAAACAGCCATCCAAAAATATTAATATTAAACACCTGACTATTAAAAGCCAAATTCTTATAAATAACCATTTCACGTTTTTCTTTGGTTGTGCGTGTTGATAACAATAATTATTATCGTACTTGCCGTTCATCATACGCTGTTGAGCTCTAAGGTATACTGTGGAGGGACTTCTTTCGAAAGTCCATATTTATTAATCTATTTGTATTCTTTGTATTTATCATCTGACCCGATCGGCTTTCCGGGTGATTGGGATCTTATTGCCAATTATTCGAAATACGATTCTAAGTACTTTCCCTAAATGCGAAGAAATAATTGAGTTTTATCTCGACTGTATATAGTTTGAGAAAGATAGTTTCGCGCCTTTTGGCGGGAGACTTAAACTGAAATCAAAATTATCTAACTTAATTTTGCGTAAGTAAATCCGAAAAGTGAATTAAAAGTGAAAACGATCTCTCGATATCCCAAAGAGTTCTTCGAATTGAAGAGGGGGCGGTGTACATGAACAAGTACATCCATGATGAAGAGGAAGTAGAACACTCAAGAAACCTTGTCAACAGCCTCTGAAGCTCATTTGACTGATTTTACCGAAACATTAAAGAAATTGAAGGCATAGTTAAAGTTATAGAAGGCAACAATGTATCTCAGTGTGTTGAGGATGTGAGACATTTCTTTAATAATTCCTCTGATAATCTGAGCAACGCTTATTTCACGTATGACATGAAGTATGGGTTGGTGAGTTCATATTTAACGACAATGTGTCATAGCAAAGATGATTATCGTCACCCTCCTCCTTTTTTCAGGCTTGAGACTGGCAATACCAGAGTACGAGCAGAGGCGAGTTGATAGAAGTGTTTGTAATAATAGCACCTTTAATTAAACCTATTTCAACACTTTCCGCAGTTCCATAGCCCTTCTTTCGATTGAATAAATTGCAGTGGGCGTTATATTTATAGGAGGAATTCATGCGCTTTAAAGGTGTTTAAGAAAGTGGGGCGTGACAATAAGAAATGACGATCGAACATATTCACTGTATTTTTCGGTGATTTTAACACAGGAGTGAATATCTTGTGAATTACTTGTCATTTGATTTATGCGTGACAGTTTAGTAATTATGAACTGGGTTCAATTTTCCCCCAGAAAGAAATCTTTTGCAATTTATGTTATCGAACAGCGCCCCAAAGCTATAAAACAAATTGATGTAGGATAGTAAGTAAGTATATCCTTTAATACACCGACTGTTGGTGAGAAGATGAAACGGCAAGGAAGTGGGATGGCCACCCGAGTCTAAGAAAATGAAGTCGCCATAGCATCAGGTGATGTATGTGACGCTATGTGATGTCACGTGATATAAAGTTCGTGATGTTGTGGAAAAATATCATTATAATTCCTATCTATATCATTATTATTATTATTATTATTATTATTATTATTATTATTATTATTATTATTATTATTATTATTATTATTATTATTATTATTATTATTATTATTATTATTATTATTATTATTATTATTATTATTATTATTATTATTATTATTATCATCATCATTATTACTATTATTGCGATGCATTTATTGAGCGGTACGCACTAATCACTTTATAATTTATATAATGGGATGTGATTATGTGATTTTATGTTAGAGATCTAACCTTCAGTAGTTTGCGTGACCTTTGAACCCAACAAGCCCTTTGAACCGAAGCTTTTGATCCGATATCTGCCAACTTAATAGACGAGATTTCAATCTTGCACTTGGCACGTGGTTCAAGCGAGCTCGATTTTATGTAGAACTCTGATGAAAAGCGAATAGAGACGCTACTGCTCTTACACTGGAGGTGCCAGTCTCTCTCTGTCGCTGTCTGTCTGTCTGTCTGTCTCTGTCTGTCTGCATGTCTCTCTCTATGTCTGTCTGTATGTCTCTCTCTGTGTCTGTCTGTATGTCTGTCTGTCTGTCTGTCTGTCTCTCTCTCTTGTCGGAAATATCGAACCGTTGCAAATCGTCGGAAGTGATTCTTAACCGTTCGGATGAAAAAACTCGAAAGAGCTTCCGGTTTAACGATCACGTGACTGTTTTTTCTTCCGGCGACGAAAAAAGATCAAAGTGGTGAGAAAATGAAGAATGCATCAAATAATTGCAGCCGAAATACAGGAATTCATCAGAAAATCGCACCAAGATAAGGGGGATGTCTAGAATGAACGCAGCCAGAAGAACAGAATGTATCAGGAGAACACACCCAGAAGAACATAATGCACCAAAAAACGCACCCAGATTAAGAGAATGCATTGGTAAAGCGCACCCTGAGGACGTCAGGGATCGGCGTCAAAACAACGCAAGATGTATTCAGTATGCATCAGCAGAACGCACCCAGTCGAGAAACAGAATGCATCAATAGAACGCCGTCACAGATGACCATTTCGGCGGGAAACGGTCGTTAAGGGAGCGCCCGCAGCCATGGCAACCGCCGTGCTGCCAATGGCAACCGTGGACAGCTGTCGGAAAGACAAAGGCATTATGACGTCAGAGGAACGTCGTCGATTCACAGATCATTATTAGAGGGCGTTCGATGGGAAGATTATGACTGCCTCGAGATTAGAACCATCTGCCTTCGTCTAACCGATCCTTAGGACATACACACATATACACAGATACAGATACATAGATACATACATACAAATATAATAATAATATAATAATAATCTTTTCTTTATTGAAGCGCCTGACAAACGCACTGCCATGTACATTTAGTTATGTTATGCAATTGAAACAGTTACAAATGACAGAAGACATATAAGTAAAATCTTAACTACTAACAGAACAGACAGCCTGTGAATACAGTTTCCGCTAATAGCAGCTTACAAAGCATGTCCGCCCTACGGGGCTCGAACTCGGTACCTCTCGCTCGCTATGCCAGTGTGTTATAGTTAATGCGCTATCGACCAAAGATACAAATATCGTTACATGCGTACTTACATGCATACAAACATATATACAAATATATATGGGGATGGTGCGGTGTGCGGTGGTGTAGGGGTATGTTCGGTGCCTTGCAACCGGAGGGTTGCGGGTTCAAATCCACCTCAAGCCGCCGCGTAGGGACCCTGGCCAAGTCCTTCACTCGCAATTGCTCATGCGCTTCGGCGTGAAACTCCGATTCAGCGTTCGCGCAGTAGTCGGGAGCGACTCTGATACAAACAAACATCTAAACATAAATATATACATACATGCATACGCTTACATACATATACAGATACATGCAGAGATACAAACAAAGATACATACATTCATGAGAAGGGAATTCGTGGACGTCGTTAGCAGTCGTCTGGTCAACCCTATTCCCTTGGCAACCGTTACCATGGTCACCCCGTCCTCGTTGTCGTGTTTCGCTTCAGCGGTCGCAGGTGTTCTGTGTAATAACAGTCAGAACGGAAGATGATTTCAAGCGCATCCGTATAACGGCGCTATAAAAGTGGTCAGAACAAATGAGCGAATGAACCAAGGAACGAAGGAATCAACTGTGTATGCCTTGATATGTCTTTATATGTCTGTGTATGGTTCCCTCTGTCTGAATATATGTCTGTATTGCAGGCTGTCTGTTCTGTTAGTAAGTTAAGATTTATGTCTTCTGTCATTTGTGTTCTACAATTGTTTCAATTGCATAACTGTACACTAGGTTAGACCATGGCAGTCAAAAGATGACGCCTTATACACTTAATTTAGTAAACTCTGCTTAGACACCTTTGAATTGTATCCTCGTGGAGCTATAAATTCATCGTTTGTTTAACGGCGCTGCAAATGCAACCAGTTGCAAACGTCGCTTATTGTATTTAACCATATATGACTGCATCGTGTGAAATCTTTCTTCTTGCATATCTATATACCGCTTGAATGAAAGTCTGAAATTTATATTTCCTAGTAGACACAATTCAAAGTCTGTCTTAACAGAGTTTATTCTGTCTGTCTGTAATAATTCTCGTCTTAATTCTGTCTCTCTGTCTCAATGCTCTCTCTGATTACAAATAAGTCTGTCTCTGTCTCTGTCTCTAACTCTGTCTCTGTTGTCTACAGGAGTCGAGAAAGAGAGTCTCTCTGTCTCTCTCTGTCTCTCTGTCTCTCTCTGTCTCTCTCTCTCTCTCTCTCTCTCTCTCTCTCTCTCTGTATGCGTCTTTCTTCTTGTATGTCTATATATGTCTGTCTGTCTGTATGTATCTATCATCCTATACGTCTTCTTAAATCTGTCAATATGATTGCAGCTGTTTTCAAAGCTGATTATACGAATGTCTTCAAACCGTCTCGTCCTTTGAAATGAGCTTTTCGAAGGCCGTCCTTTGCTTCCTTCGGATCCCTTTGAAGCGCACGGACCATCTGTCCATCACCTGCCAGATGTCGCCAGAGTTCGAAGGGGGAGGGGTGAGGTATTAGGGAGGGAGAGAAGGAAGAGGGAAAGCGATGGAATAAGAATAAGGAGCATCTAGGATGATGGAAAAATTGGATTAGCTACACGGTTACTTAATGGTTGAGGTCATGCTGACGCTATCGGCTTTCGCGAGGACCGTTAAGGGCGCTATAATAATTTCCAGGTGAATATACACACACTAAGTATAACTATCGATTCGTCCGAATTTATATGGCGCATTTTTGGATATTTTAAACAATTAGTGAACTAATGCATTTTAGTTTAACTGTGTTTCATGACATCGTTTGAGACCTTAGACGACGTACTTGCAGCAGAACAAAAGAGAAATTTATATTTCCTAGAAGACACGATTCAAAGGTGTCTAAGCAGAGTTTACTATAATTAAGTCTATAAACGCCATATTGTGGCTGTCAGGGTCTTACTTAGTGTACTTGTAGTGTTCCTTAACAACTGGTTGATTATTTGCTATTTAATGACTCAGTGTCATTACCGATTAGCGTCGCCCTCCTCTTTTTTCCCAGGCTAGGGACTTACACTACCAGAATGATTATGGACATTGGCGGAGTTAGCTCCAGTAATTAAGCGAATTGAATGGATCCAGAGCAGTGCTACCACTTCTTGGGATTTTCCCAAGAGATTTCGGATTTTGGGGATCGACTAGGGATCTGGGGATTTTGCATAGCAATCTTGGGATTTTTTCTCTAATGTCTACGGACTAGTTTTCCCTCACTTTCCAACAGTGGCAGCGAATCAGATTAGAAAAAACTCGCTCAGTCTGAAGGACGTTTAGTATTGTTAAACGCCCCGTCTATTTTTACTTATAGAGTGCATATCACACTTAAAAGAGGTGTATAATTATTTTGAATGTGCTGCGACAAGATTTCCCTAGACGACAGGATCTCACGACTGTCATAGACACCTTTAAAACTGATAAATCTTCTGCTATGAATAAGTCCAGTCGTTGCACAATAATCGATGTAACGTTTGTCTGCCCAAGTTATGGTATATACGAACGCTGAGAACGGTTTAAAAATAATTACATAATTCTTTCAAGTGTGATTTTCACACTAACAATAAGTTTAAGTTGAAGAGCTGTCCTTTATAATTACAAGTAAGCAGACTAAACTTGACTTGTCCTTAACAAAACAGATTAATAAACATATACACCGTGTCTCAAAATAAACTGTGCAAAATTGTTTCTGTCAGAACTTCGTCAAATTTCCACCAATTTTAATAATTTGTAGTAGGTAGATGGCAAAATGGCTGAAATTGTATGCTGTACATAAATTTTCCGTCAATGTTAGTACACTAGCAGTTCCAGTCCCAAGACAGAAGAAAGGAGGAGGGCGGCGCAAATCATCTTTGTTATGAAACAATGTCGTTAACTTAAACAACAGCATCCCTCCAATGAAGCGACAAAATGGTTGACGATGATCTCAATAGAGTACAACGGCAGGATTCTATAATATATGTCCCTCAAGTCTTTTTTTCTTTAGTCGTGGCTGGGCTGGGAGCGCTTCTGAGTAGCTTCTTGAAGGGCGCTATATAAATGCTCTGAATGAATGAATGAATGAAAATACCCCAGAACAGTCAAACAGTCCATTATATATGTGACAGGTTGTGGTAGGGGCCATTTTGCGCCGAGGGGCGTTGGTTTGTTGCTGTTTAACGACAATGTTTCATAGCAAAGATGAGTTCGAATCATCTTCGTTTATCCCTCCATATCTATGTGCAAATCTATCATTAGTACCTGCGCTACAATTTATTATTAGTACAACAGTTTGTCTTCAGTCAAAGCACTGGTCGCCAGACTTAAATATACTGACTCGTAAAATCAACACGAGATGACGCGGATGTTGTCCTTTTCCGCCGAGGTCGGGTCGGGTCAAATGTGCGCCTCTGAGTAGAAATTTGAAGGGTTATGCAAGTTTTTCTGTTTTAATTTTGAGAACGCTGTTATTGCAGATGGCGAATGATGCTCTTGTGCCGGGGGCGGGGTGGGGGGGTTGGGGTGGGGGGGGGGTGTAAATCAGAATCGGTTCTTAGAAGTTGTGTTCAGACGTTACACTTTATTTTTTATCACATTACTTATAATCTTCAATCCAAATTGGCTTGAATTGACATTGGCGTAGATGTTGTTGATAGGTTGGTTTTGACCTAGATATTGTTTATTGGTTTGACTTTAATCTAGATACTGTTGATTGGTTTAATATTAACCCATATACTGCTGATTGGTTGAATTGATATAGATGCTGTTGATTGGTTGATATTAACCTAGATACTGTTGATTGGTTGACATTAACCTAGATATTTTTGATTGGTTGATATTAACCTAGATGCTGTTGATTGGTTGACATTGACCTAGATATTTTTGATTGGTTTGATCTTAGGATGAAAAGAATCAGATCATCTCCGACGAACTGTTGGCTCAACCAGGTCAGTAACACCAAATAATGCCATTCACACATAACATAGTGCACGTCAATAAAATATAATTATTATTATTATCGTGTATTTATTAAGCGCCACTATCTAATGACGAAGCATCAATCGATGGCGCTGAGCAATTGTGAGTGAATGATTTGCTCATGGTGCCTACGCAGTAACCGTCTCATGGAAGGAGGCAGAAACCAGTAACGTCCGCATTATAGGTCGAACGTTCGGCGACTACAGTACTGGATGAAGAGTTTAACGACAAAGGCCGTTGACATGGACTGAAATTAGTTCGAACAGTTCTCATAGTATTCAAGAATTATTATAGGAACGCTCCTCTGACTCTATTTAAAGGGCGCATATCACACTTAAAAGAGGTGTGTAATTATTTTGAACAGTTCTCACCGTTTCGTATGACATAATAGAGGACCAATTTGACTTCTAGCTCATTATACAGCATTCAAATGATAACCAAAAGGCTTAAATTCAATGGCGTGTTTGCCTGTTGTTTTTATATCGGGCAAGTATAATGCTTAAAAGAGGTATGTAAAAGTTGCTTTTGCTTTTTCAGGTTTGGATTGATTACAAACTGACCTGGGATCCGGCGAAGTATGGCGGAGTGCGTGTCCTGCCATTACCATACGATGCCATCTGGAAACCAGATATACTTCTCTACAACAAGTAGGAAACGTCTAGACGTCTATAATATGTAATCGAAAAATGTGCCTAGAATAATTATTGCAATCCTTACTTGTTAGTCCATTTCTTAGAGCGCAATCTCCGCCACTGCACGTCCGTACCTTAGTACCAGTCTCAAGCCTGAATGAAGGGGCGACGCTAATGATCTTTGTTATCACACAGTGTCGTTTAACTGAAACTCCTACAACTAATGTAATGTAATGTAATGTAATGTAATGTAATGTAATGTAATTAGTAATTTATATAGCGCCGCTCACAGCCGAGGCCATTCAGTAGCGCTCCCAGTGCGAGAACCCCGAGAGAAGAAATATGTTTTAAAGGAGAGAGAGATGAAGACAATGATCCAGAAAGGAAAGTCTCACGCAAAGTGAAGTGAAGGGCATTCCATAAAGATGGCCCAATGATGGCAAAGGATCGAGTTTGAGCAATCGTAGTCCTAGCTCGTGGGACAAAGAAGTCAGATCGGTCCAGAGATCGTAAAGGCCGATGAGAAGATGCAGAAAGAGGAGGACGAATGGCATCCCTGAGGTATTTTGGAGCAAGACCCAGTTTGGATTTGAGGACCAAAGCAAGGACTTTAAACTGAATGCGGTCAGAGAGAGGAAGCCAATGCAGTTGGTTAACCATGAATGATGATATATGGGAGTATTTAGGAAGGTGAGCAATCAATCGAGCAGCAGTATTGAGAACAGATTGAATAGGGCATAGACGGACCTTGGGAAGACCAATAAGTAGGGAGTTGCAATAATCAATTCTGGAACAGACAAATGCATGGACAATGGATGCCATGGTAGAGAGAGGAACAGATCTGCGAATAACCCTGAGACGCCGTAGGTGAAAGTAAGAGGATCGTGTAAGGTTGGTTACATGAGCAGAAAAAGTGAGAGCGCTGTCCAAAGTGACACCTAGGTCACGCACACAAGTAGAGAACGTAAAATTGGGAAAGTTTTCAGAGAGAAGCGAAAAGTCAATTTTTCAGAAGTTGTTGGGGTGTGCCAAGCCAAATAAGTTGAGTTTTGGAAGAGTTTAGTGAAAGGCGATTGGAATGTCTTCCAATCCACAAATGCAAGTCATGGGAAAGAGCTTCAATACGGCGAGCTAAAGTGAGTTGAGTAGACGCAGGACCATGAACATATGCCTGAACGTCATCAGCAAAAAGGTGACCAGTAGCAGAGTAATTTGTAAACAAAGAGGTAATATCAGCCGTTGTACAAAATGAAAAGAAGGGGTCCAAGGACTGATCCCTGAGGAACTCCTAGAAGGACAGGCACCCAGTTAGACCTGGAATTACCAGCTATAACCATTTGGGTGCGACCAGACAGGTAGGATTGAAGCCAGAGAAGAGGGACTCCCTTAAGACCATAGGAGGATTCAAGGCGTTGGAGCAGAATATCGTGATCCATCATGTCGAAGGCTGCTGAGACATCAAAAAGTGCAAGAAGGGTGACCTGAGCCTTATCAATAGCTGAGTAGATGTCAGCTAGCATAGAGAGCAGGGCTGTTTCAGTTGAGTGGAACGCCCTGAAACCAGATTGGTGTGAGGGGAGAAGGCCTGAAGACTCAAGGTAAGGAAGAATCTGAATTGAAACCAGACGTTCAAGGGTTTTTGAAAGAAAATACAGGTTAGAAATAGGCCGATAGTTTTTGCAGTCGTTAGGGTCCAGATTAGTTTTCTTAAGTGCCGGGAAAACCAAAGCCCGTTTTTGGGAAGCAGGAATGCAGCCCTCAGCAAGCGATCTATTGAAGAGATAGAGAAAGAACGGTGCAAGATCATCAAGTATGTCAATAATAATAAATGGAGGGAGTGGGTCTAGTTCACATGATCTAAGATTAACACCCGAGAAAACTGTTCTAATGATGCATGTGGTTACATGGTTTTCTCTAAACTCTTAAAGACGCACTTTTTCAGCTGTTGAGCGCTTCTGTGAGACTCTCTAGTGGCGCTATATAAATGTATGTTACATTACATTACATTACATTACATTAAAAGCACTCTTATTAAACACCTTTAAAACGTGCACAACAGATGCTATAAAAGGATTAGAACGCCCTGCTGCATATTTCTGCCTATCGCCTTGTCTGTAAATCTGACTGTAACTCCGCCGCTGCTCGCAATCTGGCAGTGCCAGTCAGGGCTGCCGACAGAAATTCCGGGCCCCTAGGCAGAGCAGTCACGGGCCCTAACTATCCTTAGACTCTATGAGAAAATTTTTTTTAAACAAACTCAAATAATAATAGTGCGGGTACAACCCTACAAAATTATATTTATATATGCAACTATTTAGTTAAGTGTCCGTAATATTATATTTTACAAGGCATAAATCATAAACTTTGTATAACTGATTATAATATTTTTCATAAGTTGATTGCTGGGCCCAGCCCGGGCCCCTAAAAGTCGCCGAGCCCCTGGGTTTTTGCCCCCCCCCCTCTCGGCGGGCCTGGTGCCAGTGCCAGTCCCAAGCCTGGATAAAGGAGGAGGGCGACGCTAATGATGTTTGTTATCACACAGGGTCCTTAAACTGAAACTAGGTCTACTACTAATACTGCAGACAGTGAGATCGTTCCCAATAGACACCTTTAAACGTCTGTATGTCTCTCTATGACTATCTGTATGTCTCTCTATATCTCTCCGATTGACTCCGCAGACCTGACGCACTGTAATTCGATTTCTCGACTTCCACTTGGAACGTTGTTGCAGTATTTCTTTCCGCCAGGTGTCACCTCTGTCAATGGTCGTTAGAAACTCCAATCCGTCTCAGTAACCGTTCACAATATCCGCCATTCGATTCTCTCTGTTGAAGAGTTCCATCGGAAGAGTTGGATGAATAGGTTAATAGGTCACTCAAGCGTCATCTCTTTCATTTTGTAGCTAGGGGGCGCTACTGGAACAGAAATTCCTAAAGATATTATTTCTGCCTGAGGGGGAGTTGAGCCATAGAGTTTACAATCACTAAACTGTCACGCACCCAAAACATGACAAGTAATAATTGACAAGACATTTTATTTGAGTTAAAATAACGGTGAATATATTATTCTATCGTCAAATCATATTGTCAAATCCCGCTGCGTTAAACACCTTTAAAACATATTCAATTCTTTCTATAAATAAAATTTCGCAGCAAATACTTGTGCATTTTCTTCAAAATCTGATTGAGTTCTATAATCCAATACTAACGGTGAGAACTGCTCAAAATAAAAAAGACACCTCTTTTCAGGTAAAGCAGGCGATCGGTGATACATTACGGTTGTAAAATGCCAGAGTAATTTCTCTCAACGTCATATCACAGGATGTCGTTAGACTCTGCACTCAGTCGATCCCTTATAGGAACAAAACGAATGTCGACGTTTGGGACTTTTGAGCGTTTTGGCAAAATAGAAAAAGGAAAAAAACAAATGGGGGAAAATGAATGATACGCATATTAAATATTAATTCATATGTTATCAAAGCTCGACACCAACCACCTGCCTAAAATCTCATCTCAATTCTCAACAACCTATACCAGCCAGAAAAACAATTACGAGAGAAGCAAACAAAACTGATGGAAGAAAGTAATAATATTTTATCAATGAAGTGAACTATGTCAATGAACTTTAAAAACGTCAACGGACTTTATAGCTATAGGATGCCGCTAAGCAATGGATTACTACTTACTTAAGTAAACAACAAATTTGTCCAATCGAGAATCCAGGTACATATAAGGCTTGGGCAACGTCAACGACCCTGGCCGCCACAAGATGTCGCTAACCAATAGAACTAATCTTTGTTTTATAATAATTGATCTGTGGTCGTCTGCTGCAGCGCTGACGTTTCATCGTACAAGTCTTCGATCAGCACGAACGTCATCGTGACGTCAGACGGGAACGTGACGTGGCTGTCGATGGTCATCTTCCGCAGTTCCTGTACGATCGACGTCAAGTACTTTCCCTTCGACGAACAGAACTGTTCCATGCAGTTCGCATCATGGACCTACGACGGGTTCCAGGTATACACAGATGTCCCAATTACATATATTATATGGTTTCAGGTAAAAGTACTGAGATGTCAGGTATTGGCACGAATTCGAGTACAAGTACTTATGTTTTAAGAGTATGTGCGAGTATATAAATTGATCGTATTTTATCATTTCATAATAATATCATAGTGATGATTGTTCTGTCAACGGTGATGAGCAGAGATTAAACGAAAATTCCTGCTTTATAGCATCCAGAAGACACGTTTCAGAGGTGTCTAAACAGAACATTAAAATGATACTCAGGTTGCAAGTGTAAATTCTAGTACTTTGGTTTAAATTGTAATTGCAAGTACTTAGGTTGCAAACACAAGTATTTAGATTTCAGATACACTATAGAAGTACTTATTTTTAGGTACAAGTACTTAGTTTTCGGGCACAATTTTTAGTACAAGTACTAATATTTCAAGTGTAAATGCAAGTACTTAGGTTTCATTTGGTTATTTCATTAGCTATATTTGACTATTTTTTTTTCTAATCAATATCTAACTGCTGATTTTGTAACCTTGTCGCGCCTGTGTCAACGAGTTTTGGAAATAAAGGAATAGTAGTACCTTAGTAGTATTTACTACAAATGCGCATGGCCACTGCATGTTTAAGCTTCCGAGAACTGTTGTCACTCATATACTGTAAAGTCTGAGGTAAAAGTGCCTTGATCTCAAGTACAAACACGATTGTAAGTACTTAAAACGGTACTCGAGTACAAATACCAAGTACCATGTACAGCATGTTTTCCAGGTCAACCTCGTGAAGGTCGGCGTAGATGGCGACGTGTCCAACTACATCCCGAACACGGAGTGGGCTCTGATCCGACTCCACTCCATCCGGAACGTCGTCTTCTATTCCTGTTGCGCGGAACCCTATCCAGATGTGACGTATACGATCCAGATGAGACGGAAACCGTTGTTCTACGTCTTCAACATGATCCTACCGTGCTTCCTAATAACGCTCGTCGCTCTCCTCGGATTCTACATTCCCAGCGATTCCGGGGAAAAGGTTTCCATGGGAATTACGACGCTTCTCTCCATGACCGTCTTCCTCATGTTGGTGGCTGAGAATATGCCACCTACGTCTGATGTTCTGCCTCTCGTTGGTGAGTAGTATTGCAGTTTCTCGTTGCTTCACTCTTTTATAGCTTCGGGAAGACACGATTTAGAGGTGTTTACGACGGTTTGGTTGTTGTTACAAGCAGTGGTTGCATGAAAACTCCTTCTTTATAGAGTTGTGTAGATATGATTTATGGGTGTCTAAGCAGATCATTAAAATGTCACTATTGTTCTGTGTAAATCTATTTCTTGTTGCGGTTGCCAGAGTTTAACGACATCTTGTGGCAACAGAGGCCGTTCACAGAATTTATGCTGAACAGTTCTCACCTTTCGTATGTCTTAGTAGCGATTGGATGGATCAAGTCAATTTTATTTGTTAGTGGCTATAGCACTGATTTGTTTGGGGGAGCGCCTCTGATTTGATTGAGTGGCGCTTTATAAATGTTCGATTGCAATTACAATTATAATTACAATTACGATTATAATTAATTACAATTGCCCAGAGTTTGACAATATAGTTTGCAAACACAGGCCGTTGACGTCGACAGAAATTAATTTTGCCTTAATACATCCCGTACAACACCTACACAAGACAATAAGCGGCTGATGAACGAAAATTCCTACCTTATAAAGTTGGGGAAAGACGATTTAGAGGTGTCGAAACAGAACATTAAGTGTTACTATTATTCACTGTATAACGACATCATGTGGTTGCCAGAGTTCTTTTTCATACCAATCCATTCCAATCCAATACTATATCTAATACTCTATGATCAAATCTAATCCAATGCTAATCAAATCCAATTTAATCCAACACCATCCAATCTAATCCCATTACTTCTAAAGCCTCGTTTATTTTAACACGTCAGTACTACTCTTCAGTATCGTTAAAAGCGACCTAATTTTCTGTAAGGTTCTCTTTTTTTAAATAAGTTCTTCACTTCTTAAGTTCATATTCCCCAAATTAGCAGACTATAGATATTGGTAATTACCCAGGTGATTCTATTTCATCTGAACATAATCGTGTTAATTGCCGATATTCCATACTTGCGTACCCAAAACGCACCCGGTGCGTTTTGGGTATACGGAACATGGTGCGTCTTGGACTCCGACGGGTCTCCCCTCTAAAGATAATTTATTTTGGTTCACCTTAGATGTTACTAAAATATACTGTACCACATTTGCAGTTGATAAAGAGGTTGAGAAACACAAGGAAAGATTATTTTATCCAAACTGCTAATTAATATTGTGGAAAAGCCTTGTTGAATTATCACTCGCAAAAGTTCAAACATGCCGAAAACTTACTTTTGATTAAAGAAACCGCTTTCCTCTCCGAACAAAGGACACCGATTAATAATAACATATGGACACATGATCTACTTATTATGTTGAGTAGTTTGCTGCGTTCCTCTTTCAGCCAGTCTGGATATTATATGGGGGTGCGTCTTGGGCATAGGGTGCGTCTTGTGGTACTTTCCCCTACGACGTCGACGGCCGATTTTACTATGACATGTCGTTAGGGAGAGCAGTCTCTTACACACCTCTTTTAAGTTATTAATTTCACCTTTAAGTACAAAGAAGCGCAGTCCGTTACATACCTCATTAACTATTGAGTTTCATTTATAAATAAAAGAAAAGCGCAGTTATTTAATTTGCTGCTTCTTTAATGCATTTGTTCATTAATTCCTGGGACATTATAGAAAGCCCCTTCAAAAAACTTACTGAAGAGCGCTCATTCTACAAACGGGGCATGTAACCGAGAAAACTCGGCTCTGCCTAGCAGCCAAGCATTGACATGTGGTTTTCAGCCAAGTTCGTGTAACTAGGGGTTCACGGTCGTGGTGGAGCGAAGCGCCCGACGCGTTAAATGTCTTAGGGATCACATTCGCTCGCCTCTCTCTTCAGTTTCTCATCGACTTCTCCGCTCCGTGGTCAGGCATACTGTCTTTGTTACACGAGTTAGGACCACTATGGCCCAAAGTAGATCTTTTGCCACTATTGGGCCCTCCCTATTGAATACTCTTCCTTCCTCTCTACGTGTTACCATTCTTTCTGGGTCTCTTCCTACAGCCTTCTCCCTTCTCAAAATCTTCGTCTTTTCTAGTGGTTCTCGCACTGGCAGCGCTACTGAATGGTCACTGCTGTGAGCGGCGCTATATACATTGACAAATACAATACAATGCAATACAATACAACTTCAGACACTGGGCGACAGAGATCACACAGGTAAGATGGAGCACAGTCAAGGATGCACCGTGAAACCAAAGATGCAATCCGATACATTTTCAGTGCCAGTCCCAAGCCTGGATGAAGGAAGGGGCGATTCTAATGATCTTTTATCATCACAGTGTCGTTAAACTGAAACTATGACGATTACATTTGGTAAAGATATAATCTATAACGGTCTCTTCCACTTGGCATTCTGTACAGAGATCTTTTTCGCTTTTGCCTATGGTTTTCAGGAGAGCATTAAATGCTACTGGTTTTATTTGTTGACATTCTTACGGCTGTCAGGTTCACTAATATCTACCTATTCTAACGAAGTCAGTGCTAAAGTTGTATCAGACGCTGGCCTATTAACAAATAGTAGTTTGTAGTTTTCCGTTTATTGATAAGGTTTGTGTTTGCAAAGCCACTGTCGTCAACATTGAACATGACAGCCATAAGATGTTAAACAAATAAAACCAGTTGCATTTTAAGCTCTACGTAGCATTCAAATGCGTCTCCTTGAAGACACCTTCAAATATACGTTTGATTGCTGTAAAATATACGTTTGATTGCTGAATCGGATTGCCAAAAGTAACATGTAATTTATTAAACTGAGGCCTGATTGCTAATTCGATAAGTAGTGTTCACAATCCAACGGCAACGACCATTTTAATTGTTAAACTATTAAATCCAACTCCATTGCTATGATCATTTCGTCATCGAGAGTTTTTCATAATCTTATAAATAATTCGAGCGAATAAATAATATTGGTGTCCACCGTTTACATCTTACGGCTACAATGGCCGTTGACGTCACCGTCTTTTCCCTGGCTTGGGACTGGCCCTACCTGGCACAAGTGACACTACGAGTAGTGGCGGATTAGGATAGGGAGGAGAGTTTAACGACATCTTATGGCAGCAAAGGCCGTTGACGTCGACAAAATTAGTTGGCGTAGTACAGCTCATTTAATAAAGAATGGAATAATACAACTCACTAAAACTCTAACCCTAATTGCTACGAATGGCGGTTGCAATAGGCAGTGGTTAGACCCTGCATAAGCGGGTTAGGCCCTTTACACCTGCAAGTATATGAGCCAATGAGTGCGCCTAGTTGTGCGCTATTATTGCATAAAATTGTTACCCCGATCAAGCAATCGTGCTACTCCTTGCGGCCACGGTCCCATAACCGTGAGAATCTTATGTTTGACAACCTGTCTCAGAAATGCTTCCTTGCCCGGATGCTATACAAATAAGGTTTTGTTATCCTGAGATCTGACAATTTAAAGGAGGGTTCATTTTCCCATTTGACTAGCCCTAGCTCTTCTTCAACTATATGTTCCCTGATGTACAATAAAGCTTCTCATTCAATTAAACATATATAAATTTGTGTTTACTTGTTTGAATGCAATAATCTTGCAATGTACAGTGCTGTGCGTTTGCTAGTGCTTCTCAGTTCAAAGGATATACTTACTTTTACTTACTTACTTACTACTTACTTATATTATGTATAACTGTGACCAATTACCGGTCGGGAGCAGATGGTCCACTGGAAGTCACGCGGTGCTGTTAGACACGCGGGGAGGAACTATAGGTTGAAGCGGGGTATAGGCAATGTCGACCTCTTTTCGGAGTTGCAAGGCTCGGAGCTTAGCTCAGCTGAAAGAGAACATTGGCCGGTGTTACGTCTCAACGGTGTAATGGTTGACTTTCTAAAAAAGATTTACCTTAGCTTTGCTTTGAAGTGTAAGTTTTTTCAAATAGACTTCGTAAACGTAAAGCGCGACGCGTTATAACTCGGTCCAAACTACGAATCCTGACATTTACCGTCAGAAAGACACGATTTAAAAGGTGTCCAAACAGCGCTGAACAATATCACTAGTTTTCGTTGCTTATCAACATCCTAGTCGCCAAGACCACTTACTTTAAAGAAGTGCTTCCTAATCTTTTTTACTGTACGATACTCTTTTGATCGTAAATTATTTTAACTGAACTCCGACCTAACGAAGCCATGTTCCGGTATACGTAGCACCTATACACGCGAAGTAGAATACTACAGGCTTAATTATTAATAACAGTGATCGGGGAATATACAGTTTTAATTCACAAAAATTAGACTTGAAATCATTTAAAATTGAATGAAATTTTTTTTCGGAACCCTTGTCTTGCCTTCACGGAACACTAGAGTTTCGCGGAACACACTTTGGATACTTATATGTGGATCTACACGGTGATTCAATAAAAAGTAAGCCAAACTTTATAAGCAAATATTAAAACTTGAACTATATTTTATTAATAATATTTTCAAACTAAAAATATGCACAGACTTCCTTTTTTATTTTAATGACTTCCATATTTTATATTTCCTACTCAAAAAGCAGACGATAATACGATAGAAAACATAAACAAGAAACTAGCAATTTGTGAAAAAAAATGCCTTTAGTAAAGAAGATTTGCACATGATAAAATACTAATTAAAAAAGAATCCAAGAATTACAGCATTCGTCAATTTCTACCAGAGTTTCCAGAAAAAACATTGGACCAGACACGGATTAGATAAATTGCTTAGAAAAAATTAGCGTTACAGGGTCAGTCGACCGCGTCATTGGTAGTGGACGACGAAGGTCAGCGCGCACTGAAGAAAACGTTGCCCTTGTCGACGATGCTGTTGCCCAATGGCGCCTAGCGCCTCCAGGCTTGCGTGCAAGCAAAAGGAGGACATTTTTGAACATCTTCTTTAATTAAACAATTAAACCATACTACTGAGAGTATTCTTCACAAAAATATTAAATACTGTTTTCATGTTAGAAGTACTTATATGAAATACAAAGTTTGGCTTACTTTTCATTGAATCACGGTGTATACGTTTTATTAGCGATTAGTAGTAGTTTCAGTTTAACGACCTTGTTTAATAACAAAGATCATTAGCGTCGCCCTCCTCCTTCATCTAGGCTTGGGACTGGCACTGTCAGAGTACGGACAGTGGCGGAATATTATTTTACTAGCGATTGAAGGTAAAAAAAATCACAATGACTAGTCGCTGACAGTATAGCCAACTTCGCAGTGTTCATCTACGCTTACACACCTTTAAAACGTATCTAAGCCCAGCTATAAAATTGAAAAAGTCGTCTTCGTTTTTGCTACTGAATGGAAGGAATTCTCTTTGAATTGGATTGAATAGGATTACACTGAAATGGATCGTATTAGATTTGATCACATTGGATTGGATCGAATTGTATTACGTGAGATACTGATCGAAATTTTGCAGGCGACAGATTGTAACAATGGCGTAATCGTTAGATAATTGTTTCGCGTTCGCCTTCTCATCATCTGCTAATTATCGACCACGTTTTGCCTAATTGCCCGTCTTAATGGATTCATCAGTCAGTGAATGAAGAGCGAGGAAAGGAGTGTTGGGAGGAAGACGTGGAAGATGAAGCAGAATAGGAGGAGGAGGATAAGGAGAAGAGAGAGGAAGAATAGAGGGAGGAGGAGGAGAAGGAGGAGGAAAAATAGGAAGAAGGAGGAGGAAGAAGAGGAGGAGAAGGGAGGAGGAGGAGGGCGAGGAGGAGGAGGAGGAGAGGAAGAGGAAGAAGAGGAGGAGGAGGAGGAGGAGAAGGAGGAAGAGCAGGAAGGGGAGGAGGAAAGAGGAGGAGGAGGGAGACGAGGAGGAAGAGGAATAGGAGGAAGAGGAGAAGGAGAAGGAGAAGAGGAGGAGGAAGAGGAGGAAGAGGAAGAGGAGGAAGAGGAGGAGGAATAGAGGAGGAGGAGGAAGAGGAGGAAGAAGAGGAGGAGGAGATAAGGAGGAGTGGTGGAGGAGGAGAGGAGGAGGAGGATAAGGAGGAGTATGAGGAAGAGGAAGAGGTAGAGTAGCAGGAGGAAGAATAAGAAGGAGAAGGAGAAGAGTTGGAAGATAGAGGAAGAAGAAGAGGAGGATGAGGAAGAGGAAGAATAGGAGAAGGAGGAGGAAGAAGAGGAGGAGAAAGGGAGGAGGAGGACAGGAGGAAGAGGAAGCGGAGGAGGAGGAGAGGAGGAAAATTATGAAGAGAAGGAGGAGGAGGAGAAAAAGAAGGAATAGGAGGAAGGGGAAGAATAGGAGGAGTGGAGAAAGATTAGTATGGGTCGAGGAGGAGTAGAAGGAGGTGGAGAGATTGGGTTGTTTCGTGGAAAGGGAGGTGTTTTCACACGAGGGGATTACCATAACAGATGCGACTGGCGGGAAATTATTTCCATCGACATTAGTGCCATCTGACGGCTTCCCGACGGAATTGGATCAAGTGGAAGAACCATTTTGTGCGGATTATTATCGATTCCGTTTCATTTCAGTGGAAAAGTGTTCAACGCTTATTTTTGAAATCTGCGCGAAATTATTATCGATTCCGTTTCATTTCATACAGAAAAGTGTTCAACGCTTAATTTTGAAATCTACGCCGAGACTATGATTCACACAATTTCTTTATACAGACGGTCTTGCTGAGGTCTCACCAATGCAGAACAACGTTGTAGGCTGGAGAAGGTATGTCAGAGCTCGGCGTGCTGGTTATCTATCTTTGGACATTCCTGATGTGGAGACGATGGTTACTAAAGCTGAGGATACGCTGCTATCTGCGGTCCAAAGGAACAGTTCACACGTTCTGACAGAGCTTTTCCCAACGGACTAACATACGCCAATATATAATGAAGACCCCGACCTCATGATTATGTACTTGCCTTTAATGACAATAGAAATTTTATTCATCGTGTCCTTTACCGGAAATTGGTACCAATAATCTGAGAGTCTTTGTCAAAATGTACCATTTAACACTAAATTCCATCTTTTGAACTGTCTCCTGTTAACATTAGTTTTATATTTTGATTCTATCTTTATTATTCTTTTGAATTAGCTGTAATCAGTTGACTGTGAGGCTGTTTTTTGTTGCCAATAAATGAATATAATAATAATTTATTGACTACGCCTTGTTATAATAATGTAATGTAATGTAGTGTTGTGTAAGAAACTCTCGCCTACGGTGTCCAATGCCTATTATGGTTATTATTATGGCACAATAAAGATGATTGCTTTAAGCAATTCATCATATATACTAACTGCTTGTAAAAATCATGACATGTCACATTTCTAACGATGTAAATCTTGCGACTGTCAGCCTTGACGAGATTGAAAAAGCGAATATTGATTGATATTGATTGATTTATTACTACTACTAATAATCTTCGTTCATTGATTCAAACTGACACACCGCAGTTTGATTATAAGTCATAGTATGAACGGATGACCAAAGTTATTACAGGAGTCGAATTTTACTGTATGGCAGCCATGCAAGGCGCCCATCAGTCCTGCTGATCATTTAACGAACGCTACCTGGCGAATGAAAGGCTGAGTCGACCTTTGGGAGGGTAGCGGGAATCGATCCCGCGCCCATTCTGATTTTCTGCTCTTCGTGCCAGAGTGTTACCATTACACTAAACCCCTCCCCAGCTTAAAAATGTGCCGAGGAAAAGTGGAATATTGGCCTACATTTATCTATTCGAGATATTTACATCGAAGGATATAATATTGTCATGGCCATCACTAATGGAAAGATTATGTATTTTAAGTAGAGAGTGTAAATATTATCTGTTAATAATACAATCACTTTCCCACACAAAAATGTTTATTCATAACACAGTTCCGCTGCTATTACTTATAGGGCGTACATCGCACTTAAAAGAGGTTTCTAATTATTTGTTGAACCCGTGTGCACCGTTCGTATGGCATTGATATTACAGCTCTTAGTTTACAGTATCAGAAAGACAGGATTTGAATAGTGTTTAATGTAGAGTTTCAGAATTTTATAAGTATCCATTGTTTTACGACAAGTTGTCACAAAGACCATTGACATCGATAAGCCTTACGTAGTTGAGAACGTACCAGGCTGCGTGTGTCTTCTGTCATTTACTTATACTCTGCAGTAATTTTTAAAAGAGGTGTGTAAGGAACGCTCTTTTACTTTTGCCGGCAGCGAATGTTACAAGTTTCCAATCTATAGCGGCAGTCTTCTGGCTTCCAGAGCCGTCTGATGTCGACCTTACCTTAGGCGCTTTTCATTAAATGCAGTGAATGAATGACTTACTTGACTTTACTCTGTGCTTGCAGACGCTGTGTCATGATTAAGATGTTAAGATTAGTTTCCCTCTGCATAACATGTAAATGTACAGCGCACTGGTTTGTCGGAAAACCAATTGTTGGTATTTAGAGACATATATAGCATTATTCCAAATTATTAGAGGTGTATTAAGTTTTTTATCAACAATTCTAATTCTTTCATATTATTATTAAAGCGATCTATCTTGTAGTGACGAAGAAAAGCAGATGCTCAGTTTACGCGTTAGAAATTTAACGAAAATGAGAATTATATATAAAATCTGAGTATCGTAATTAATGTGTTGCAAGTTAACCTTCGTTTTCATTCAGGACAAAATCCAGTCATTCATTACTCAAAGAAATTTATCTAATGCAACCGCCACAAAGCATGCGTTCGGGCGATTGTTCGTATTTCATTGTCTTTTGCTGCTCTCTTTGTAGCCAGCCTTTTCGTATGATGTTTTTGCAGATTAAGTACTTTCGTATTATTTTTTTAACTTCCATTGTTTACGACATTTTTGTCGAAACAGGCCGTTGAGCATCCATAAGCCTTTCGTAGCATAACACTCAAAGCTATTGTAAACGTCACTTACTTGAATGCAGTAATTATTAAAAGAGGTGTGAAGGGACTGTTTCAAGGTAAACATTCAGCGAATGCTTGTAGTTTCCAATGTATAACAGAATAAAGGTTACCAGAGGTTACTGTAACCAAAGTAACGGTAACGAAATTAGAGATAATAAGGAAATCTCATTGTTAAGTGCTCATCTTTGCAGTAATCTCTATTAGCGTAGTTTCATTTGTTTAAACCGGGCTCTAATTCTGAAATAACAGCCATTGTTTTACTGGCGACGCCATGACAGTTCTGACGTTGAATATGACATCACATGGGACACGAAGGCAGACCAGTTCCCGCCATTCTCAAGTTCGTCTGCTTCCAGATCTTCGCGCGCTTTCTGTTCCTGCGTATCCAGGTTCCGGATGCGGACCGAGTGGAACAAATGGTTCGTTCTGGAACATTCTAGTTATCACTGTCAACGATTTTATCCTAACAAAAGAATTTTTGCAAATGTTTAATGTTTATTTAATTGTTTCATTATGATTTTATGATGTACTCTTTAAAATATGATCTATCGGAAAGTGAAAAGTTTTTAGGTAATAATAATAATAATAATGATGATGATGATGACCATTTATTATTTCAAATGTATGGTTTAGAACTTCGACATGTAACTGGGTAATGCAGTATTATGCATCATAGTAGCTTTTCTTAAACAGCAATAAATACCAAATATATATGATAATATTGAAGAAAGAAAAACATTATTGAATAATGCTAATTTCTCAATATAGATATTATTATTATTTTTATTGCATTTATGAAATATTATGATTATAATTATTTTTATTTTAGGTGTCGTAAACTAATGTATATCGTGCGTAAAGATTTATAATGGCGCGATCTCTCAGAATACTTAAACAGAGGCTCTATATACATTAATCTAACTTAAATATATTTATGTATGCATACATGCAAAACGTATGTATGTTTGTTTGTACGTAAGCATCCTGCATAAAAAATATACTGTACGAAACATATTGCATAACATGTGTGCAGGATACTCTTCGTGTAGACTTATCTATGAAATTATTTCTCTGAATAATTTATATAGCGCGTTGCTTTGACTTGTCTTTTTAAACAGTTTCAGGCGCCGCCGCCGAGTAACTCAAGGACTCTGAGTCGCAACGATTCTACATTCGGATCAACCCTTCGTCTTCTTCGTCGAAGCAGAAGAAGAACAAGATCGTCGGATTGAACAGCGAACGTCAGGTTCAAAGGTCACTCCTCGTAAGTTACGCACACATAACACACGCACACATGCACAAAGGTAAAGATAATGAGGAGATCTCTTTGTCTGTGCTCATCACTGTAGTGGTCTCGTTGTCTGATTTTATTGTTCAGGTCTCTACTATGGCATAACAATAGCCATTGTTTCACTGGCGACCGCCATGACAGTTCTGACGTTGAATATTCATCATGTTGGTGGGACACGAAGGCAGACCCGTTCCCGCCATTCTCAAGTTCGTCTGCTTCCAGATCTTCGCGCGCTTTCTGTTCCTGCGTATCCAGGTTCCGGATGTGGACCGAGTGGAACAAATGGTTCGTTCTGGAACATTCTAGTTATCGTTACAACGATTTTATCAAAACCAAAACTAATTATTTCGTTTTGTCTTCATGATGATCTGTTACAATTATTATTTTTACAATTATTTTTATTATTATTTTTGCCCTTAGGTACTTCATTCTCCCAAATGTCTGGAGGGTCAGGCCTCGTCTTCAAGGTTTGAAGAAATGGTACCCTTAACAGCGACCAGTTTATTATTTATTTATTTTTATTAATAATTTTATTATTGCTTATATTATTCTCATTATATACCATAATCCTTATCATCACTATTATGATGATAACTATTTTTATTATCGTATTATCGCTTTCTATGCATTTGTGTATATATCTATGTATGACTGTATATATTTATCTATGTATGTAATGAATGTATAAAATGTATGTGTATGGATGATATATAACAAGTTGCGTTAACCTGTCGTCCGTTTAGTTCCAGCGCCGCCGCCGAGTAACTCGAAGGACTCTGAGTCGCACCGATTCTACATTCGGATGAACCCTTCTTCGTCTTCTTCGTCGAAGCAGAAGAAGAACAAGATCGTCGGATTGAACAGCGAACGTCAGGTTCAAAGGTCACTCCTCGTAAGTTACAAACATATACGCACACACACACACACACACACACACACACACACACACACACACACACACACACACACACACACACACACACACACACACACACACACACACACACACACACACACACACACACACACACTTATGTATATTATGGTCCTTTATAGATCTGGTGCTTTGTAGACCTGGTCCTCGCTGCAACCCTTCTCCCTCTTTCTGCTCTGATCGTTCCCAGAATGCCAATGTGGACGCCAGGTGGAGTTTTATCTTCTATGGTGACGATCACACACTGGCGCCATCTACGGTTCTTTGTAGTCCCTGCTGGTATTTACTATTTCCACCGCTAGACGTCGCTAGCTGACCGTATCCGTCCACTCCCGCTTGACGACCGGACAAATGGACGGTCGGGCGGAAAAAAGGACTAAACACAAAATGACTAAAGGGTGAAAGAAATGAAGGACAAATCGAGGAAGAAACGGAATAAATGAAAGACTGAAGAACAAACAATAGTTAATGGCGGACGAGAGGACTAAACGACCAAACAACGAAAACACTGAAGGACTAAAGAACGAAAGGACAATTTACAGACAAAGGACTGAAGATATAACTGGTGGAAGAAACGGACGGACGGAAAAAAGAACGGACGGACGGAGGGAGACAGGAATGTAGTAGGAGATGGAGGGAAGGAGGGACGGACTATGCTGATGTTCTTTGTCCTTCGAGAGATGACGCCAGTGAAGCTAATGGAAATGGAGAAGAGGAGTGGCAACATGACATGGACAAAACGAGGATGAATCCGTTAGAGAATAACGGTCTAATTGGTCTCAGGACGAATAACAGACTGACGGAGAGACAGGGAGACAAGTCTGCTCCGAAGAGTATATTAAAAAATATTACGAAAAACATGTTTCTTCCAACATACCTTTAATTAGGATCCTCTAACGTCATATAAATTTAACATTAGATAATTTCGTTAAATCAGGTTTTCTAACTTGTTGTTTTCGAGAAAACGGCAGAAGTATCTTTGTCAGCAAAATGATATATTCAAGTAGCGAGTAAGCTACAATGATAGCTCTGGAGAATCAGCATTTTTCAGCCACAATGTTGCCTATGTTATTTTTGCAGATTTAAATTTGTTTTCAACTTTAGTTTGAGATAGAACACATAGCGCTCAATGCCTGGCTAAAAATAGGGTCGGCCGCGTTTCAACGTGGACATAGAACAAGCTAGTCCGTAAACATACTGTCAAAATGGACATAGAACACTATAATTCTGGGTGTTTTGGTACTTCCGAAATGTCTATGATTGTTCTAACTTCATGTGGGGATAGAGCAAGCTGCGCCAAATTCAACGGTATCAAAATGTCCCAAAACATAAAAAGTGGAGTTAGAACAACCTGATTCTCGGCCGACGATTTCTAGAACCTGCTATTGTTTTTCTTTAAGCTGAGGTCGATGACGTCAGCTGCCCTCATCGCTACAGATAGACAGATAGATAGAAAGAGTTACAGACAGGCAGGCGGAGAGATAGACAAAGAGAGACACATGGACGGATAGACAGACAATCAGACAGAGATCTGACAGTCATACAGACAGACTGAGAGATAGATCGATGGATGACAGAGAGAGAGAGAGAGAGAGAGAGAGAGAGAGAGAGACAGAGAGAGAGAGAGAGAGAGAGAGAGAGAGAGAGACAGAGACAGAGACAGAGACAGAGACAGAGACAGAGACAGAGACAGAGACAGAGACAGAGACAGAGACAGAGACAGAGACAGAGAGAGACAGAGACAGAGACAGAGACAGAGAGAGAGACAGAGACAGAGACAGAGACAGAGACAGAGACAGAGACAGAGACAGAGACAGAGACAGAGACAGAGACAGAGACAGAGACAGAGACAGAGAGACAGAGACACAGACAGAGACAGAGACAGAGACAGACAGAGACAGAGACAGAGACAGACACACAGACAGAGACAGACAGACAGACAGACAGAGACAGAGACAGAGACGAGACAGACAGACAGTCGAGACAGACAGACAGACAGACAGAGACAGACAGACAGACAGACAGACAGTCAGACAGACAGACAGAGACAGACAGAGGGACAGAGGGAGAGAGGGAGAGGGAGATAGAATTACACATACAGAGAAGGACAGAAAGACACCCAGTCAAATAGGCATTCAAGGCTATTTCTCTGGACGTCTTGAGTTGTATAGTTGCCATTGCAACAGTTAGAATTTTTCAAAAATAATTCAACACCTCTTTTAAGTGTGACTCCGCCGAATAAGTAAAAGCAGCATAGTGGTCACTGTTAATTCGTGAGGTAACTTAGTTGTAGCATTAGTCATGGTCTGTTCAGTAGTAAGCCAATATAATTTATGTCGAAGTCAACGGCCTTTGTGTTCATAAGATGTCATTAAACTCTGCATCGATCCATGTGTCCTGTATTTGTCCATTAACCAGAGAGAATCGTTCAAGAAATTAGACACCTCTTTTAGGTGTGATATTCGCTCTATAAGTGAAATGAAGAAGAAGTGTTGTCGTTGTTAATCCTTAAGAAAGTGAAAGAGGCTTATGCTGTTGTATGGTCAGTTATGGTCTGTAATAATTAATTATTCGAGTGATTGTCAACTGTTATGGTCTGTATTAAGACAAAATAATTTATGTCGAAGTCAACGGCCTTTGTTGTCATAAGCTGTCGTTAAAATCTGGACATAGGCTGGGTTAGAGCACATCTTTACACACCCTTATAAGGTTTTTAGAAATGATATAAAAAAGCTGTAATAACCTAAAATAAATTGTCGAAGTCAACGGCCTTTTTTGGAAGATGTCGTTAAACTCTTCTCCATATTTCAGGATTTCATTCCTGGAAAGGATTCTCCAGCAACAGAATCGGACGAGACCATCCTCCAGGACTCATCCTCCGACCGTTGCCCTGAGAACAACGGGGGTCTTCCCTCCTTCCTCCCAGGCGTCACCAACCCCCTACGCAACTCAACCTTCGCCTCGTCATACCCCTCCGGAGGGGCAGCGGTCGGCTCTTCCACGCGCCCAGCCACCAACCCCTCGGGCACGAGCCTCGCTCTCGGTAAGCAGATATCGAGGACTCTGAATAAAGTTTGCCAGACTATAACGAGGAACGAGGAACGAATGGCTGTGGAGGAAGAACGCAACAGGAATCGCATCGAATGGCAACAGGTGGCGCTAGTAGTCGATCGTCTTCTGTTGGCTGTCTTTACAATTGGGACGATTTCCATAACGCTTGGAGTACTACTGCACGCGCCTCTATCACGTGATTTCATCTTTGGAAGCAGTGATCCGACGATCGAGGGGAGAAACGTCACCGTTCAGTGAAGATGGTTATGATCAGATGGAGAGTTACACGTGGCCATAATAATAATCGTCGTTAATAATATTTTAAAACTGACAAGTACGCAGTATGATTACAATTCATAGTATGAACGGATGATCACAAGTTATTACAGGAATGAGTTTAACTGTTTGGCAGCCATGCAAGGCGCCCATTGCGTCCTACTGCTCATTTATTTCAGCGCCATCTTGCGAATGAAAAGGCTGAGTCGACCTAAGGAGGGTAGTGGGAATCGATCCCCCTTCCGTTGCCTCTTCGTGCCAGAGTGTTACCGTTACCCTAAACCCCTCCGCAAATGAATTGGTTACGGTCAGATGGAGAGTTGAATACGGTAACAGTGGAGTGCAGATGAGAGGTGAATATGATGGTGACTGAATGGGGTTATTGGCAATGAACACGGGTTAATGAAATGATTGCGATTCGATGGAGATGGGAAAGTGAAAAGGTAACGGTTGAATTAAGAGTTTGAAGAATGGATATTGGAAATTAAATTAAAACATTCACGGTTTAATGAAAGAGCAACCGAACAACCGGACAACCATTTGTCACATGTGTGCACGGTGTTTGACAACGAATTAACAATTTCACACTTCAATTTAAAAAAATTCAATTTCATCCGTGATGGGAATCGAACTCATGACTCATTGCGGATAGGCAGATGGAATATATCCATCTATGCCCATGGCAACCAATTATATGTTGATATAGCGTCGTTCTACTGGTCTACTTTGGTGCGCCATCGGTTATTGCCTTCGCGCTCAGTGTCGGATTATTTATCAATTATTTGCAGTTTTTTTATAATAAGTTGATTAATAATTAATTGATTTCGTGTGATCTGATTCTTTGTTCTTTGTTGATAGATTCGTGATATATTTTCTATGCTTCCTATAAACTGGTCTCGTCTTTGATTCCGTTTCTGATACACGTATTTAGTTTTCTGTAATTGTTTTGCCGAGTTTGTGACGGATATATATTGCAGAATGGTCCGTACTTTTACTTATCGCGCAAATTTATAACTTAAAAGAGGTGTTTAAAGACTACGCTTCTTCACCTTCTCCTTAATCTAAAATATTTAGCGTTAAAACATGGATTGATGTACAAAAGAAAAGATCTGAAAGATTTTCAGTAAAACACTGATTTGAAATTATTTTCAAAAATTGAACGAAACAAGCCACTTCCCTCATAATTATAATAATTATATGTGAAGTTCAGACGGTGAAGGAGAGGACTTGCCACATGCCCTACGTGGCTATTAAAAAATGAAGTTGCTAAACACTTCACAACCATGGCTGCCTCAATCGCATCCAATATATAAATATATAATATTCTAATATTCTACAAGTATGAAGATAAACGAGGAGAGGGTGATGCCAATCGTCTTTGATATGCCACAGCCACTCTGATCAGAGAATCAATCAATCAATCAATCAATCAATCAATCAATCAATCAATCAATCAATCAATCAATCAATCAATCAATCAATCAATCAATCAATCAATCAATCAATCAATCAATCAATCAATCAATCAATCGAAATGTCTACATAACGCTGGTCAGTTGCTGTTTAACGACACTGTGCCATAAGAAAGATGATTCGCGTCGCCCTCCTCCTTTGCCCAGTCTTGGGATTGGCACCATCAGAGTACGAGTTTCATTTAAAATGGATGTCGGCGTCAACGATCTGACAGTCACATAACGTCGTTAAAAATGGAAAATATTAAGAAAATAGAGGTTCGTTTAGACACCTTTAATTGAAAAACTATCTGCGCCATATATAGGCCTACATATAAATTTCGTTTAATTCTATTGTTGTTAGCCATCGTTTGCCGTTGCTTTCGTAAGATGTCTTTAAACTGTTGAATTCAATTGCTAACTTATTTCTATCGCGACTTACGACCAGATGATGTCATCCCTAAGTGGTCTTGGCCTTTGTCTTATCCCAGCTGTCTTACAAAGCAAAATCTAGGACCTGCATTTTCACAACCTCCTGCGAAATTATTATTGTTATTATTTCCCCGAGGTATCAAGGATCCCAAAAATGTCCGGAGACTGCTGGAAAAGACTATTATTGTGGAATGGTGTTGTCAATTGTTTTGTCCGAAAAGGTTCCCCGAAACGCGACGGTATTGAAGCGGTGGACCTTATTACAGAGTCGTTGGAAAAGAAAAGACGACCCCTCGGGTCTCCGGTTACTATGGTCAGGTTACAAGGGTCAGGTTACTAGGGTCAGGTTACTATGGTCAGGTTACTAGGGTCAGGTTACTAGGGTCAGGTTGCTAGGGTCAGGGTTCAGGTTACTATAGGGTCAGGTTACTAGGGTCAGGTTACACCCCAGGTCGGAAATAAAATCAAGGCCTATGCTGTTGATGGGACCCAATGTTTCCAGTCCCAACGGTCGTGTTGCTAAGAACTGATATTGGGCCTGATTTCTCGTAGCAGCGGCTTCAGCCGCCGCGCCCGCTTTTCTTGCCTTGCTACTATATGCAATGAAATAGAATCAGATATGCAGACGATTGCGCCTGGTGATTCTAATCAAATGTTGACGCTATCGATGCAGAACTTGCACACAGAACAGCATGGGCTAGAAATTGCAAGAGGCGACTTAAGGTCATAGCAAGTCATGTGAGACCATAAATTAGGCGAACCCCATTCCAAAACTTCTGACTCCCCTCCCCTATAGCAGGGATCGAAAGGCATGAAATAGAATTTTCAAATATGCAGACGTCTGCTATCTGGTGATTCCTATATCAAATATCATTGATACCGATGCAGAACTTGAACACAAAGCAGAATGGTCTAAAAATTGCAACCTGCAACTTAATCATGCAAGTCATGTGAGACCATAATTAGGTGTCCCCGTTCTAAAACTTCTGACTCCCCTCCTCCCATAGCAGGGATCGAACGGGTTGAAGTAGTTAAGGTTCTGGGCGTCTCTCTTTCCGATAGATTGGGGTTCTCAGTGCATATGGATGTATGTATGTATGTGTATATAAGCACTTGTTATAGCGCCCCTTCAAGATTTCTACTTAGAGGCGCTCCGGACATGTCCGCGGACACTGAATCGGAGTTTCACGCCGAAGCGCATGAGCAATTGCGAGTGAAGGACTTGCCCAGGGTCCCTACGCAGCGGCTTCAGGTGGATTCGAACCCGCAACCCTCCAGCTGCAAGGCACCGAACATACCCCTACACCACCGCGCCCCATCTATCTGTTCTAAGGCAGATGAAACCGTCTTTGCTGCTATCCTCAATAACTCCGGACATGTCCTCCATCATCTACTCCTGCAAGAACGGGTAACCGGATACTCCCTTAGGCCTTGCTCTCATAATCTTGATATTCGGCGCTGTGACTTGTTGACTGGAAAGGGGTTTATCACTAGAATGTTGTTTAATCACAGCTAATCTCATTTAATCATATTAGAATCACGGTCCATGCAGGCTTTGACTGATGTAAAAATCTAACAAAATCTGTTAAGTCTCGTTCGACACCTTTATATCGTGCGTTCCAGAATATATAAAAGACTCGTTTTTCGCTTAATTCACATATCGATCGCGACTGGTGCCAAAATGCTAGAAACGACTTTTGTTTAAGGCAAAGACTAAACATAAAGAGAATTAGAGAGCCGTATTGAAATATCCTACCCGTTGGTGTCAATCCAAAGCCCAGAAAAACGAGGAGGGTGACTGACGCTGATCATCTTTGTTACGAAACAGAGTCGTTAATCAACTTACCAACCTTCAGAATCATGCGAATCGTTCGATTGATGGCGCCCCATCGTTGCCATGGAGATGGTTGATAGATCGTTCGCTAGAGGCGGATTTGGCGCTGCATTACCTCGATTTGGCTCGAGTCAAATTTTCAGCAGTCAGACATTGACCATGACAGACGCAATATTTACAGTTAACAAGGCAAAAGAGAGAAAGGTTTAATCGAACACTCTCGGCTTTCATGTATTATATATATTCGTATATAAATATATATTTAAGGGTGTGCAGAAGTATTATTATACATATATGTACAATGATTGTATAATGTTATATTTATGCTCTATACACCCGTATATCTACGTTGAGTGTCCAATAAGAATATTTTCTAGCGGTGGTTTTATTAATGATTCGGTATAGTTTTCTTACGTTCTGTTTTATAGCGCTAGTCAATAATTATATTTCTCATCCTGCTCTTGGTGCAGTTTTGCGCAGAGCATCTTCAACTACATGGTGGGAAAGCAATTTGAAAGAGGAAAGTATTTAATTGAGAACGAAATGACACAAGCGACTGAGCAGAACGGAAAGATACAGGGAGAGAGACATTGAGCAGAACGGACAGATACAGGGAGAGAGACATTGAGCAGAACGGACAGATACAGGGAGAGAGACATTGAGCAGAACGGACAGATACAGGGAGAGAGACATTGAGCAGAACGGACAGATACAGGGAGAGAGAACATTGATCAGAACGGACAGACACAGGGAGAGAGACATTGAGCAGAACAGACAGATACAGGGAGAGAGTTCCAAAAGTAGGTCCATCAACCGAAAAAGCTCATTCACCGAGAACAGGTTTTGATTTAGGTATGACCAGACATAGATAATCAGATGACAGCGTTGAATATCGATTATTCTGGAGAATAAGAACTGACTTTTAGTATTGTGTCTGGCCAGCACTTAAAAGCTCAAATTATAAAGTATGAGAGCCAAAATTTGAGACTAACTTCTGAACAGCAGAGGAGGAGGCTCAAACCAGTGCTCTCCGCGTAATAAGGTGAGCGCTTTAGTTAATCGGTTTGTATGGTCCAAAATCGATTACCGTGGAGTAGTAGTTTCAGTTTAACGACACTGTGCGATAACAAAGATAATTCGCGTCGCCCTCCTCCTTCATCCAGGCTTCGGACTGGCACTGACAGAGTACGATCAGTGGCGGAGTTAAATCTTATTACAACAAAGGTCGTTGACGTCAGCATAATTATTATTAATTATGACGATCGATTCGTTATAACTACGTAGCTGGTAATTTTCACCTTTAAACGACATTTTTTGACTTTCTTTTCCCCAAAGTTACCATACAGTCAGGGGTGCAAAAACCCAAACTTTTTAAAAATGAAAAGTTGTTTTTTTGTTTTTTGTGTGTTTTTTGTTGTTGATTTTTTTATTTATATTTTCCTATTTCGGATCATAAAACTCATGAAAATGGTATAATACCGTTCAAATTAATCAGATACATATAAACTAAGTTAACAAAGACCATACAAGAATTGCAAAGAGAGTTTAAGAGACATCATTTCTGGCATTTATAATTTTGAAATTTGTAAAAAAAGCAACAACCAAAATTTGCGGTGTTTTGTTTAAAAAAACCAAAAACCAAAAAACCAAGCCTTAAACAGCCCTGCATACAGTTGACTTGTGGGAAATAAGAAAGCGAAGCAACTTTCGAAGCGACTTTCGTATCGTGTGCTTATATAGCATCGGTTTAAACGGATTAAAGGTGTCGAACAGAAAAAGGCAGACGAAGACTACGCTGGATAGAAAAAATACATTAGGACATAGTATCACTTGAACGGACATTATATTAAGGGCAGCAAGTGCCTTGACACACGACCGAGAACAATGGAGATCATTTATTCGTATCAATATCCGCCAAATAGATGGCGTCACTAAGTAACTGATTTGCTGTGGAAATCAACCTATGTAAAACGTTTATCGCGTCCTATGCTTATATAGCATCGGTTACCTCCACTTTAAAGGTGTCTACCGCGACAACTAATAAATATTACATCATATAAAACTAAAACTAAATTCTCGTCAAAGAAACAAAGTAAACGCTACTGGCATTACGAAAGCAAAGATTAATCTACTAATGAAAATCAATCAATACAAGTCATCACAGGATTTGGACGTTACGCTATAATTCTACAAATTACAAATAATTCTACTTGTTGAGCTAAATATCAAATCCATCACGAAACTCAAAGACCTTGCAACCTCATCCGAATTCACTCAAATCATCTCTCCCACAAACCCCAACCTACATTATTTTCTCAGAAAACTCCCCCGACTCTTCTCATCCTCAATGTCAACTCGCTTGCTAAATCAAAGGCTCTTGAACAGCTTGAAATTGAACTGTTTGGATACAATATAGAAATAGCCATCATACCCGAAACACGCCTTCAATGCAAACACCTTGCTAACAGATGCTACATAGGCTGGAGACCTGGGAAGCATATCAATTACTATAATTTTCTACAATGGATGACGACACAATAATAATTACTATCAAAGATTGTTTTTGTTAATAACGCAACTTCGTAAGCATTAATACAATACAATAAAGTTAATCGCTAATTACAACCGGATTACATTGTGCCAAAGAAGTTCATAAATGTTCAGTGTCACAAAATGGCGCTGAAAAAGTTGAATTAATTTTTACTCAATTATTGTATAAAATACAACTGAGGAATTTGGATAAGACCATCAGTACATCTCTCCATGAGTTGTCCTCCCTCACAATAGCTACATAACTTCCCGTATGATCTATTTCCAAATGCCACTTGATTGCATTTCTTACAACGGCACCGATTTGACGATGCAGAGGAAATTGTAAAAATGACATTACCAGCGGTAATTGACTCTTGACATTCGTAGCCGAAATGACCGATGGCCTGATATGCCAAAGCAGATATTCTGTAGTGCTGGCCCGCTGCAATCGCAATGGATTTATCGAAAGAAAATTTAAAAATGGTTAAATCATCAGTTGCAGGAACCGTAAGGTTCTTCTCTAGTAGAACCGTAAGGTTCTTCTCTAGTAAAGAGATGTCGTCTTTCTTTATTGCAATTTCAACATCGTATTTTGATCGGTTGTGTCCTGTATATAGACCAAGTCCAGTAAGAAGAATACTCTTGTCTGTTCTGAAGCTAAATTCATAGGAGCTCTTCTTAATACTTCCACATGAGGAACATTGGGAACGAGGCCACAAACCTTTGGTGCTTCTGTCGGCGCGATTAACCAAGAGCTCATGTCTACTTACTGTGCTAAACTTCAGCTTATCTTTCCCTTTCTTAGAAAGTAAATAATAATACACAGCTGACTTTTCTTCGGCTGTTAATACGTCACTTTCTCCCACTAGATTTCCAAATTTAGTGATACTGACTGTTGGAAAACGTATTTCATAGAGAAGACTTCCCATAGTTTCTCTAACTTGTTGGTCGGTTGGAGCTTCGATAGATTGTTGGCTCTGAAGTTCGTGCTTTGCCCATTTTACACAGCTGTGGAACACTGTTAATGGATCTGACATGATCCTATCCATCTTTAAGATGGCCTCAAAAGACTGGCGAGAAATGGCAAGTATTTCATTCCCATTCAGAACTGTGTCAGAGTGCTCGGAAATGAAGCCGAGACATCTGCTTTTCAGATCCAGGACATCAAAAGTAAGACTAAACTCTAGGATTCCACAGACGTTGATGGTATTCACAATGCTTTGAAGATATTTTGAACACAACTTTGTCAAACTGGGCAGTATGTACTTCTGTGATGCATAGAGAAGCGCTTGAGCAGATTCGACATTCATACTGACCGGAGCACAGTAAATGAAGCTGAAATACATTAGATCAGATTTAAGAGTCCGTGTACTTTTAATTAGACAATAGTGTTATATGGAGGTTTTTGCATTACAATTATTTACTAGCATTTCCGTATTTATTAGGCGTTTCGAACCACTCGTTTCAAGCAGTGTGTTCAGGGTCATTGCTCGCTCCTTGACTTTTAAAGCAGCAGTCTCCCTAGTTCACGCGTTTGTGCTGAGCCGCCTAGACTATTGCGCCTCCATCTACGCTGGTCTCCCGCGGGTTCGAATCGAGAGGCTGGAGCGGGTTCACCGGGCTGCGGCTCGACTCATTGGCGGATTTGGTAAGACCGACCTCATATCTCAGTATATGCGTGAGGTATTGCACTGGCTTCCTTTCCCTCAACGCATCTCATACAGGATCGCGTCCTTGGTGTGGCGGTGCTTAGCAGGCTGGGCACCCTCTTACCTATGCCGCCCTATTTCTACTTGCATGGACCGCCGAGCACTGCGCTCCTCTGTCCACGGTGACAGCATTTAGTTAAGTTCTTAGTTAAGATTATAATTAAGTTTTTCTTCTCATGCAATGATTTGATTTAATTAGGCCCTTACCATTATATCTCTCTTTCTTTCACAGGCCAATAATGAATTTAGGTTACAGAATACAAAGGCACGGGGCCCTACTTAAGCGGGATCATATCCCTTCTGGGTTTCCCTTTTGCTACCCTGGTTTCTTTTTCTCTTTATGTCGTTATGTGATATATATTGTTGTTATGGTTTTTTTCTGAGTTGCAATTAGATGTAGCCTATAGTTCTTTTATGTTTTTGGGTTGCAATAAATTGATTTGATTTGATTTGATTTGATTTGACCTGGCAGTCCCATTCGCCCGCTCTTCAACAATGCAGAGCCGTTCCTTCTCTGTGGTTGGTCCAACAACCTGGAACGGTCTAACACTAGATTTACGACACCTTCCAAACTGTTCTCAGTTTCACCAACTGTTGAAGACTGCATTCTTCCGTATGGCCTGGGTCGGGAGCGCCTCTGAGTAGGGATCTTGAAGGGGCGCTATATAAGTTTTGATTGATTGATTGAAACCAGTCGGTTCCCGTTTCCTGTATCGCGGTGAGAACATCTCTTTTAAACAGCACATTGAAATGGCAATACACTGGATTAGCTAGGAAATTATTACTAATCGAATCTACCTGGTCTGAGGTCGTTTAGTGTTAATCTGTTTTTCTCTGGTTGAATCAAAGTTTCTTATTTAATGCATATTGAATCAGATTATAGAAAAGCAAACCCAAACCACACAAATCAAATCCGTTTTATCAAAATTAATGCGAGACTGAGTTCCTTTACCGATAAGAGTGAAAAGTGTCATTTAGCAGACTTACCGCAAAAGCAGCTTAAATACTTCTGCTTCGATGTCAATAATTCGTATCTTGGCTTCTGCGTCGTTCTTCGTCTCAGCCATTTTAATGGAGAACATTGCTTCGAAGACAGGACTGCGTGATATCAGCATAAATTTATGAGCCCTAATGGTGACAATGGCGCCTTCTGGTGGTCCCACTTCGAAACAGACGTCTGTTGCTATTTCGTTGTCCAACATATACTGGACACATTCCGCAAAAGTCTTTTCCGATTGCCATCCAGTCTCTTTTGGACTTGCCATTACCAGAAATTAGCCTGCGATTGAAATAAACCTGATGTCTTCTGCTTGTTCCTCTAACAGCACATGCGAAACTGGAACACAATATGGAAGAAGATCTCCGTGCTTAGCCTGGTAGTTTAATCTTCAGTGCATCTACACGTATCAAAGACGGCTGCATCGCCAGGTGCGCGCATTAACTGCCTACAAAATTCTGAAGCCATTTCACGTAAATATTATTGGTAGGTCGCGTGCGCATGTGTTGCACGTCAATACTTCGTAGACATTGAAGAACATACGGGCTGAGTAATAAGCATGTGTCAATATTCAAGTGCCTTGAAGCAAGCGTAGGCCTATGCTCCACATCTGTGTAACGTGCCCCACTTCTGCATAACGCTAATTTTATTCTTTCGATAGTGCTGCTTTTCAATATGAATTTTTAATATAATTTCAACCAATACTTTTAATAATGTGCAATGTAATTCATAGGGCTTGAAATAAACCGCATTTTAAGCGGTTGATAATCAACATTTCATAAGCGCTATGGCTGAAGTCAAATCTCCACTGTCCCATAACTACAGCTCAGACATTCCCTTTTGTCATGTTCAGAAACTTCAACTGCGTGTTTTCCTGGAAGCACGCCTTTGAAGCCAAAATGAGACGAAACATTCTAAGCCATCGGCCAATACAGCAACTTCAGTTAATAGTGAAACATGGACTCATTAAGAGAGTCATGAACCTGATAAAGTAGTAAATGCAAGGTGACATGACTAGCTATATCAATAATGACAAATTTGCAAGTCGTGTATGGAGAACAAGTATTTTCTAGAAAATGCCACTCGAAGGGATAGAGGACAGCGCTGTTGTACAAAAGTCAAGAACGATAGGCAAAATGACACGCGCTTGCTTTGTAGCCTATAGCCTACATGAGCAATGTAATGACCAAACACGGCGTACAGTTTCATTCTACAGTAGCCTAACACCATACATAAATAAATCGATGCAACGTTCGCTTTCTTAGTTTCTATGCGCATAATTATATGAAAGTCGACACGCAATCATTGATCGAAGACGACGCAGATGTTCAACTTAAACAGCTGATGCATTTGTACTCTCCTTAATTACTGCATCCATCCACCATCATCCAGTCCAGCAGCATCCGTATATATAAGACGTATATATATATATATATATACGTCTTCATTTTGACATGTTTAACGGATAACACTCTTGCCTGAAGTTTTCACGGTCCCGGTTCGATTCCCGTAAGGCCCTCTGGGTTTAGCTCATGCATTCATTCCCTAGGTGGCAGCAAAAGTGCAATGAACTTGCGCCTTGCATGGCTGCAACTTTGTTGATTTATGTCTTCTGTAATTTGTGTTCTTGTGAATTGTTCAATCGTCATAACATGTACATGTACAGCGCAGTGCGTTTGTCAGGCGCTTCATTAAAGAATATTATTATAATATTATTATTGATTGTCTACATGTATAACGCTGGTTAGTTGCTGTTCAACGACACCATCATAAGTAAGATCATTTGCGTCGCCCTCCTCCTTTACGGTTTACCCGGGCTGAGGACTGGCACTATCAGAGTATTTAAAATGGGGTCGGCGTCAATGATCCTGGCAGTCTCACAATGCTGTTAAAATTGAGAATAATTTTGGAAACGCCGGTTCTTTTTAGACACCTTTAATTGAAGTACTATCTGCGCTATATATAAATATAAATTCATTCGAGTAATCGTACTCTGTCAGTAGCCTACCAGTCCCAAGCCTGGATGACGGAGGAGGGCGACGCTAATGATCTTTGCTATCACACGGTGTCGTTTAACTGAAACTACTCGAGTGTTTGCAGTTGTTTTCGTAAGATGTCTGTAAACTGTTTCATCCAATTCCTATCGTGAATGCCTAGATTGTGTCATCCCAAGTGGTCCAGAGCCGTGGTCTTATCTCAGCTACTTATAAAGCAACATCTCTGACCTGTATCATCACAACATCAGGCGAAATTATTATTTTTATTATTTCCCCGAGGTATCAAGGGTCCCTCAGGTGTCCAGGAAAAATGTCCGAAGACTGCTGGAAAATTTTAACATTCTGGAATGGCGTTGTTGCCTACTTTTGAGTCCGAAAAGTTTCCTCTGAACGCTACAGCATTGTAAAGTTGGACGTTTATAGAAAGTCGTTGAAAAGAAAGACGACTCCCTCGGGTCTCCGGTTACCAGGGTCAGTTACGCCCCAGGTCGGAAATAAAATCAGGGCCTAAGCAATTGATGGGCCAAATGTTTCAAGTGCCAATGGGACAAAAACATCCGTGTTGCTAAGAAAATGATAGTTGGCCTGCTTTCTCGTGGCGGCGGCTTCAGCTGCTGCGCCCGCTGTTGTTGCCTTGATGGGAAGGTAAAAGACCGCTAGCGTGTCATACCAAACCAAGCACCGTTCTGATCCCCGTGGGATCAGGGTAAGGCGGTCGGGTTTCTTACCACCCGATCTGACCAGCCCAGGTGGCTCCCTCCTGATCGCCGGGTAGCCAGTCCTGGTGAGTGCTCAGAAGATCATGTCGTTGATGTCGTTTATCAGGCGCTTCATTAAAGAATATTATTATATTATTGTTATTAATTGTCTACATAACGCTGGTTAGTTGCTGTTCAGGCGTCTTGCCAGGCGGCTAAAGCCTCTGACGCATGAGAGGCCGTGATGACACAGAGCTGTGACCAGCTGCCCGCAGACGCAATCGTGAGGCTCACGCAGATCCGCTCACCGTCGCAGGCCAACTAACCCCCCTCAGAGTTGGCTTAAGCTGGCTATTAGCGGTAATAATGATCGTCCTCGTGTAAACTAGCTTGGACGATTCTTGGGAGTGCTGGAATTAGCTCAGCCAGATGGCTACATACACACTCAATAAGACCCCTTGTTATTAAAGTGCAGTCAAAAAAGACACAACAGCCGTGAATATCAAACAGTTTAATGCATATATGAAAATGTGATTTTGAAGATATGATGTCTTACAGAGTGCAACTTAAAACTACTTAATATATATACTCATGTACAGCGCCCTTTCCTTCGGCCTCAGCTGCGCTACGGCGCTATAGAAATCGTCTTATTATTATTATTATTATTATTATTATTATTATTATTATTATTATTATTATTATTATTATTATTATTATTATTATTATTATTATTATTATTATTATTATTATTATTATTATTATTATTATTATTATTATTATTATTATTATTATTATTATTATTATACTTCATGGTCAACACACAGCATAACATCACACATCAGCTGTACAAAAGTGTGCATAGATTGTTCATAATAAAACTAAAATTTAATAATCGTGCTTTCTTTACTCTTTTGCAAGACTTATAACGTCCAATTTGACAACTTCTATGTCTATTAAATAATTAAAATAGAAATGGTTGCATCAAATGTGCTTCACGATTAGGCCTTTCCTCAGCGTTGCATTTTAGCGTATCTCGCAGAAGTAACAAATTCAAATAATATTTGAACAAAGAACTGGACAAATTCTGCCACAGTAAGCAAAGTGCCTCCGAGAATCAATCCCAAAGCACCGCCAATGTCGCAGATCAGTGTGAGGAAATCGTAGGCTGGAGCTGTTTGGATGTCGATGTAGTTCAGCTGCGAGTAGAAGATATCCAGGAAGACGAGTTCCTTGCTCAGTTTCGACATCGTCAGATTCCGTCCCTTGAACCGAGACTTTTGCGACATGTAACTGAGGAAATGCTGTGATAGGGGACTTGTCGAAATTGAATATGGATATGTAGGTTGGTAGCACTGCAGAGAACAATCACAATCGCGGCACGCTTCGGAATATACGAACGACTGCTGGGCTTTTGGAACGCAGTTATAGTAATCGTCAAGAGTGCACACTGTTCCTGAAACTAAGTACACAAGATGAATACTCAGACGCTAAGTAAGTAAGAAACATGTCTTATTAGCAACGGTTTCTACTAGGGGTGGGCAACGATACAAAATTTAATCGAAATTAATCGCACGATTTAAATTTTTCATTTGCGCGATTAATTTTTAACGCATGCCACAATAGATAACAATTACAACTACTCTACCGACTCTGAGTAGCTACGTTGAATATGCACTATATAAATGCATGTAGTCAATAAACAAAAACAAACATAAGAAAAACTTACTTCTACTACTTGTTTTACTTTTAAATTTTTACTTTAAAGTTTAAAGTTTAAACTTAGCGGTTTTATCAAGAATTGTTTTAGCGCATTTCTAAAATAATTGGGCGCAGTGACAGTCGCGTTAACTGCGTTAAACAAATTAAATCGCGTTAATTAATAACGCATTAATCGCGTTAATAACACGATAAATGCCCAACCCTTGTTTCAACATACCCTCAAAAAGAATTAACAATGTATTATCGCTTACAGCATAAAAACACACTCGCATGATACATACATACAGACAAGCTGACAATAGATAATATTATAAACTTCTCCCATTCAATTCTTTGCTTGTATATATATATATATATATATATATATATATATATATATATATATATATATATATATATCCTATGCTATTCCTGAACTCTTACTAAGCTATGACTTTATATTATATTACCCTATTTTATCTAGCTTTTCCATGTACACCTACAGCGTTATGTCTGTTGTTTACACACTAAACGAATATATGATGATGATGATGGATGATGATGATGATATAAATTTGTTTGTTTTTGTTTGAATGTATTAATCTTGCCACGTACAGTGCTGTGCGTTTGCTAGTGCTTCTCAATACAGAATATTCTTACTTACTTACTTACTTACTTACTTACTTACTTACTTGCTTACTTACTTAGATAACGTATACGGATGCATACCTTCCAATTGAATAGGTCGACATCCACAAGTGGTCTTGATATAATTGCCCAGACATTGCCCCATGCATCTCATGAACGTGTAGTTTTCGGTATCATTACAATCGCCATATGGCGATGGCAACATAGACAGCTACAAACAAAGGAGCGAAATTTTACATGAACACCTCCAACGTAAATATGTTATTTGGTTGAAGAGAGTTGTCAGGTACAAATCCGAGTCTGAGTAAAACATCCGAAGGCATGCCTTGAGGAAAATTAAGTTAAGCAGCTTAAGAATGAGGGGGAAATGACACAGTTGTCCAGGATAATTCAAGAGTTAAATTATTAAATTAAATTAGAGTTAAATTATTAAGATAAGTTCATTTGTGTTCTTGTGAATTGTTTCAATTGCATAACTGTACACTGTAACCGGTTGCGGTTTGTCAACCGGATTGTTTCAATAAAGAATATTATTACTATTATGTTTGTCAAGAATAATTCATGAGTTATTAAGATCAGCTATAAGACTAACAGGCCGAACGAAAAAATGGCCTGTCACATCAAAACGCATAATAACAAATATATATATATATTGTATTGTATTTTGTATTGTATCTATTAATTTATATAGCGCCACTCACAGCAGTGGCCATTCAGTAGCGCTCCCAGTGCGAGAACCATAGAGAAGAGGAAGGTTTTGAGTAGGGAGAAGGTTGTAGGAAGAGACCCAGAAAGAATGGTAACACGTAGTGAGGAGGGAAGGGTATTCCATAGGGAGGGCCCAATAGTGGCAAAAGATCTAGTTTGGGCCATAGTGGTCATAACTCGTGGAACAAAAGAGTCAGCCTGACCAAAGAGCGAAGAGGTCGATGAGAAACTGCAGAGAGAGGGGAGCGAATGTGATCCCTGAGATATTTAGGAGCAATGCCCAATTTGGACTTATGAACTAGGACAATAACTTTGAACTTAATTCGGGCTGTGAGAGGAAGCCAGTGCTCATAAATACCACTTGCAAAATACCAGACTAGTCCAATATTTTCCCATTTGAGTATTCTAAAAGTGGAATAGATAAGAACCTTAAAAGTGGGTGAATTTATACATCGTGATGACAGAGACCTTTTCCCCCAAATATATAAAGGATTTTCAGTCTTAACTCTAAAGAGCACTCATTATTATCTTACAAGAAATTACAGTTCTATTACCATACCTATATATTATATGCCCACAGTTACTGTAATCGTCGCCCTATTTTCAATCAAACTAACTGGCGTTTTAATTTGTGAAAAAAAATCTCACCTGAAATACGACAGTCAACCAGTATATATATATATATGTATATCTGCTTTACTGTTAATTCTTGATGTTCATTGGCTTTGTTTTATTAAATGTAACACTCATCTAGGTGTCCCTAGTTAGCGGGACTTTGGTCCCTTCTGGGCCTCCTATTGTGCGTTTCTAATCAGAGCGGAAAATTGTATGCTTAATATTTTGAAACGGTGGCAATAAAACTTTTGATTGATTGATTGATTGATATATATGTATGTTATTGGGTGTACATGTATAAATTGTCTATATATTGGGTGTACTACGCTTGACTTACGTTTCTAAGTGAAATCGAGACGGATGCTGAAATGCCGGTTCCTACTCTGAATCCTAACTCCTGCGCAATAGGCAGGTCACGTGGGTCATGCAAAACAACCTATAAAAGACAATTACGTGCAAAATTATTCTCTTTTGAAAGAGTCTAAGAAATTGTAATGAGCAACATATATAGCGCCGCATAAAAACTAATCTGGGATGGAGTCAAAGCCAGATCGATTTTAAATGTAATTACGAAGATAACTTTTATGAGTTACAGAAATGCTCCGACAAGTAGGGCGTAACAAGATATTGAGTAGATGTAATGTAATTAGCAACTCTGTTGCGCCGGTGTCTAATGCACAAGGCATCAACCGATGGCGCATCAAAACAATCCGTAATCAGGTCAACATCGAAAAGATCAGTCCGTAAGAGACAGAAAGACAACCTACGGTTGATAAGC
>JACEVL010000207.1:910000-1015406 GCA_020284085.1 Aporrectodea caliginosa
AAAACACTCCATTTAGGAAAAGACTATTGATTAACCTCCATAACAAGATGGGTGCGCAGTTTTCTTTTAAATATAGACAAACTAGGTGACTGTCGGATTTCAGGTGGAATTTGTTCCCAAATTAAAACGCCAGATAGTTTGATTGAGAATAGGCGGGTGTTAGTGCGGGCATAGATACAGCGATAAGAACTGGAATTTCTCGTAAGGTGGGAATGCACTTCGGAGTTAAGACAGAAAAGTCCTTTAAATACTGGGGGGAGAAGGTCTCTATCATAACGGTACATAAACTCCCCCACTTGTAAGGTTCTTATCTGTTCCACTTTTAGAAGATTAAATTGAGAGAATAATTGACTAGTGTGGGATCCGTAAGGGGCCCCTGCCACTATACGAACAGCTCGCTTTTGCAGGACAATTAATCTATGTAGCCTTGAACAATAGGTGGCTGCCCATACCATATTGCAGTATGTCAAGTAGGGATACACAAGGGAATAGTACAGCTTAATTCTGATAGTCGTGGGCAAGATATGCGAGATGCGGGCTAATATCCCGATATTTTTTGCGATTTTTGACGAGATGTTATATATATGCTCCTTCCATGTTAGGTGATTATCTACGTAGACTCCCAGAAATTTAGTCGAGCTGACTGATGACAATTCTATGTTGTTGATACACATTTTTTGGTTTCCAAGCGGGGCTCTTTTTCTATGGGATTTAAATAGGATGTAATTTGTTTTATCTAGGTTGATCGTTAATCTGTTGGCACAAAACCAATCAGCGATTCGGGATAATTCTTCATTCACTATTTGAAAAAGGGTGTCTATAGAGTGATGGGAAAAAAATACGTTCGTGTCGTCCGCGAACAGTATAAAGTACAGGCGGGGGGAGACATTAGGGAGGTCGTTGATGTAAATAAGGAACAGCAAAGGGCCCAAATTAGAGCCCTGGGGTACCCCAAATTTTACGTCTCTTAGGGCTGAAAGAGAGCCGTTACAGCTGACACACTGAAGACGTCTTTCAAAGTAACTGGCGAACCAATTAAGTTGTGTGCCGCGTATACCATAGTTATTTAATTTATTAAGTAGGATACCTTGATCGACAGTGTCAAAGGCCTTAGCCAAGTCGAAGAAAATGCCTAGGGAATATTCGTTGTTTTCAATCGCATTCGAGATCTTGTCCTGCATGCTTAGCAAGGACATGTACGGGGAGTGTCCGGATTGGAAGCCATGCTGGGAGGGGAATATGATATTGTTTTTTAACGTAATTGTAAAGCCGGTCATACATTATTTTTTCAAAGAATTTTGAGAAGTAGGGAAGAATAGATATGGGCCTATAATTAGTTAGATCATCCTTTTCGCCTCTTTTATGTACAGGCACGACCTTCGCTATTTTCAAGGCCTGAGGAAATATACCTGTGGAGAAAGAACAATTTATTATTTCAGCTAACGGTTGTGCAACAGTGTCTAAGTTGGGATTAGCAATGAATGGGTCGATGTCATCCACACCCTTACTATGAGTTACACGAATTGAGCGGCTCAGGCTCAGAATTTCTTCGGGAGAGGTTGTGTTAAGCCCAAAGGATTGTGAGAGAGGGGGTTTCATATATTGCCTAAATGAGCCTTGGGATTCAGGAATTCTCTCAGCGAAGGACTGTGCAATATTCACGAAGTAGTTATTAAATTTATTCGCCATGGTTTCAGCATTATCGATCTTAGCACCATTGACCTTGAGCGAATCGATCTTAGAATTGTGCTCCCCCATTTTCACTATAGTTCGTATTAAGCCCCAAGTTTTTTTAAGATCATTACTGTGCTTACAAAATTCCGTGGCATAATAGTTTCTTTCTGCTTTGATCCGGATTGTCTTGAATTTATTCCGATAGATTGTAAATTTATTTTTGTTGCTTAAATTTGGATTTTTAATAAATTTCAAATATAGCTGGGCTTTTTTCTTACTCGATTTAAGTAAACCCCGCGTCATCCAAGGTTGCTTTAAAGAAGATTTACCCCGGCATTTGTTTAAAGTTAGTGGAAAGGATTTATCATAAATAGTTTTATATTGTGTTATGAATAAGTCGTAGGCCTTATCTACATCTCCCTCATCGCATGATTGAGTAACTAAGGACCAATTCTGATCAGACAGGGATTCTCGAAAGAGTTTCTTATTTGCGTCAGTTACAGTTCTGGAGTCGCTGAGAATGACGTTTCCAGGCTTTGCCTGTTCAAGGTCGAGGCGAACCAGTATGGGGAGGTGATCTGAGATGTCCGAGGCAATAATTGCGGAGTCAATTATTTTTGACCAGGCATTAGTAAATAGATTATCAATTAGTGTCGAAGAGCTGGACGCAATTTTAGTTGGTTTAGTTACTGCAGGCAACAAATGATAAGCAGTTAGACAGTTATAGAATGCATTCGTGGCTACATGATCATTAACTTTCAGAAGATCTACATTAAAGTCTCCTACTAGTACTATGTCTTTATTTTTGCTAGATGTTTCGGAGAGTATGGTCTCTAACTCTTCATTGAATTCGTCAAGGTTCTGGCCAGGAGGTCTATAGATCGTACCCAGTATAAATGATCCCCTCTTTATGGGAACACGAATAAATAGTCCTTCATAAGAATCATGCTTAAATTTATCTTCGGGGAAGTTATATCTTTGGAACGAGATTCCTTGTTTGATAGGCAATCCGACTCCTCCTCCTTGACCGCTGCTTCTCGGCTTGTGTATGAATTGGTTCCCCGGCCCCGGGTATGCTAACGAGGTCTTCAGAATCAGGCTTCAGCCAGGTTTCCGATAAGGCCAGGATGGATACTGGTAGTTGTTGAAGCAGGCCCTGTATTTCTCTCAATTTGCTTAATACGCTTCTACAATTAATGTGCATAATTGAGAAGGAATGAACACTAGAAAGGAGTTTTGGTACAAGCGAGGATGGGGCTACGTAGGTGCTATTAAATGCTATGCTAGTAAAGTAATTTTGGTCGGGGTCAATATCTTCATTGTTCAGTAGGGAGCGGCTATCAGTGTCTTCAGAGAACAAGTTTAAATTTAGATCGTTGCCAATATTGTACACAGAGTCTGGACCAAAATAGTCAATGTTAGTTGTACATTCTATAAAGGCCCTCTCATCCTCAATATGGTTAAATGGAAAGACATCCACAGTACAGTGCATACAAAACCACGTGTCCTTTGTTGCGAAACTGTTTGCAGCTAATTTACAACACCTATTGCACACCACACAACAGATCGACTTAGGCGCATCGGTTACAGGTACAGGTTGTATCAAGTTCGTGCAAGGCACACTAGTGTATGTTTCTGTGAGTGCGTTCAGTACACCATCCTCCTCATAACCACAAGCTGTTGTAGAACAGCTCAGGTTGTCCATTCAACCAATGTTTATCTAACCCTACACAACGAAACGAGTACTTCTTTCATCTGCGGCGTTCGATTTTGTATGTAGAGTTTCAATGGGACGACATAACTGCTGGGAAAGTTATCTGATGCAAAGTCAATAATTGTAGGCTACTCGTAGCATAGAAATTCCATTAAGCTTCAGTTAAAAGCTGAGCTCGGGGCATCCAGGTGATTCACGATAATACGATTCTAAGAGGGCTGAGTTAATGATGTGTTCTATGGTCTTACCTCGAGTATCATGTCTTTCATTTTGGCCAAAACATAGTCGTAGAAGAACTCCCAGTCGTAATCTACATACGAAAAGTTTAACGCCTTGTAACTGTTACCGAAGTCGATTCCGGAAAAAGGCGGAAAACGCATCGAAGCGAAGCTTTGGATTCTCGGATCTGAAATGTTTAACTGAACTTCAAACTCAGCCGAAACTTTAAAAGCACAGTTAACAACATATCTCATTACGGCGAAGATGGTAAATATAATAAATGGCTCAAATCCGTGTAGCCCCAAAATCATTTTGTAGCTCTTCTTTGCACCTTCTCCAGCTTTTCCATGTCCTGTTTCAGGTATGGACGCCACACCTGAATGCAGTATTCCAGCTGTGACCTAACCAATGATTTGTATAACCTCAATATTGTATCCTTGTCTCGGGTGATTATTGTCCTTCTTATCATGCCTAAAGTCGAGTTAGCTCACAACGTGTGAGCGAGTGAGCGGGCCATTGGTGACTCTTTCAGTTCTACGTATTATGCACATTGTTCTGCTTATTGACAAAATATCTATTCTTAGTGACATTTAACATCAATTCGAAGTATTCAGTTATATGAATATTAAAATGTGAAAAATCCTAAGCAGAATTGAAGAATTAGTAAAATTAAAAGTAGTAGTCGAACAAGTAGGCTACTGCCATAACTACTCACTGACCGAGTAGCATATTATTGTAGTAGTATTAAGAAACCAAATTAAAATTAAAATTGATACAGTTAGGGGCCTACCAAGGGAAAGAAGAGCCTTCTTGCTCATGATAACTTCGGAACAGATGGAGACAGTAGGAAAGCGAAGAGATTGGTTGTAAGCCACTTGATAGGCGACGATGGTTGGATATGTATTATAATAAGTTATGCGGTCGTAAATCTGGAAAACCATGAAACCAACTCCGAACAGGAGAAGCATTGTCCATACAACCTTACGGATAATGGAGCCAATTTCGTTGTTTGCTGGTTTAAACAGGTAAGTCAGGCCCACAATGGAGACTTCTTCTGCAAAGATTTCCACCCGACGTCTCATGGCCATTCTCAGGATCTTGAGGAAACTCAATCTTTCCTTATCCGTGATGGTTATATTAATCTCCTCCCTTATCGTTTCCATGTCTCCATCTGGATTTTCTTCCACTTGATCGGTCTGGCATCCCTCAGTGACTGGCCTACTCTCACTAATTCTTCTGCTTTGTCTTGACTTCACCTGACTTCTATGCGCTGCTGACCCGCGCTGACTTCCTTTTCTTTTTTCAATATCTCCGCTGAGTTGACCTGACGATGTTTCGCCTTCCGTCATGTACTCGAGCGTGAATGGATGACTCATCTTTAACTTTCTACAGATCTTTCTACAGATTCAACAAAATGTTTAATTTCACCAATGTGTTAATCTCAGCCTAAATGTAAGAATAATGCGTTGAAAAGACAATCTAATCTCACCATGCGAAAATATTGGCTTATTCTATGGATTTCCACTGCATCTGAAGTCCGTGGTACGGCAGATCCAACTGTTAGATTGTGGCTTGTAGCTTTTGAGTGGTTTCACGAATGGTGTGAGTTTGAATCAAGATAATAATCATTCTTTTAAATCCATTTAAAATGATCTTTAGTCATTTTACAGGTGTCAAAATAGCCTACTTACTAGGCGCAAAGTAAGACAGTCTGAATCTAAGGCCACATCTGAATTAATTTAAGATCTATTCAAAGCCCATATCTGTATCCATGGCTATGCCTAATAATAATTCCCAATTAGCCTTCATTCCAGTATTTTCCATTTCTATGCCTTGACTTGTTTTACTACAATTTGTACATTTAAACTGATTTTGAGATCTTGATTTATTTCGGCTATTGCAGCAATCATTATTATTTTTAATTTTAGAATGCAGATGCCGTAATAAATTGCAACCAGTCAAATAGATAATATAACAACCTCTGTTACTTGCCACTAAAGGTAATTCCGTTTTCTTCCCTCAGTTCACGGTTTCAGACCATAGCCTATGTGCAACCATTGTTCACTTAACCACAAATCGTTCAGTAGGCCTACATTTCATTCAGGGTTACCGTTAACCAATGGATCTGTAGGTTTTATTTGATGACCCCTAATATCACTGCGCCTATCCTCCTTTAGGCTGAACTTAACGCTGTCTTCAGTGCTACTCATAAGATCTAGTTATAAATAAAGTGGCATAATTATTACGACAATAACTTACGCACGTAGCCTTTGCTTTCAATTTGAGTTCCTTCTTCAGAAGAATTTCGTCAATTATACAAAATATTTAGAGAGTTTCTCTAAGCTACAATATTCACGACTGTCACAATTTCTTTCACCCCTATCGAAGTCCGAGCTTCAACTGAGTAACATGTGTAACTTCCACACTAACTTATGCATTCAAATCAAGTCTAGACATGTCTGAACCATATACATCGCATACATCAATACATTGAAATGCCATACGGTTCATGTCAATATCATGTCAATGAAAGTCTAAGCTGCACGAGCATTCACATTTCCCCAAGTCACCAAGTAGCCTACAGAGTGTTCATATGGCAAACTGACTTGTATTCTATCGGGGGCCCGATAGCGCAGTGGATAACACACTGGCGTAGAGAGCGAGAGGTACCGAGTTCGAGCCCCGTAGCGCGGACATGCTTTGTAGGCTGCTATTAGCGCCGTTGTATTGCAGGCTGTCTGTTCTGTTAGTAGTTAAGATTGTTTTAATTGCATAACATGTAAATGTACAGCGCAGTGCGTTTGTCAGGCGCTTAATTAAAGAAAAATATTATTATTATTATTATTATTATTTTTATTATTATTATTATTATTATTATTATTATTATTATTATTATTATTATTATTATTATTATTATTATTATTATTATTATTATTATTATTATTATTATTATTATTATTATTATTATTATTATTATTATTATTATTATTATTATTATTATTATTATTATTATTATTATTATTATTATTATTATTATTATTATTATTATTATTATTATTATGACTACCCTTCAAGTCAGTAAAGTTTAAAAATGCAATGGCCATGGAAAAGCCGGCAGGGATATTACCGAACCTATAATCCTATAAGGATGTCTGAAATTCAAATGCAGAGTGTTTGAAATGTTATTCACTCCTCTGTTAGGAATGAACACATGGGTTAGCTTCATCATTTTGAACTACACATGGCCTTGATGACATTAATGATGACATTAATTAATGATGACATTGATTGGTCCATGTAGTACAATGCCCCAAGAGTCATAATATCCAGATGCTCTGCCAAATGCTCCAATTAATGTTATTTAAGTGTTTGTAAACAAGCTGCGGCCATGTCAACTTGTGTCAGATTAAACAAATAATAATATTATTATTATTGATATTATCAGCACAGAATAGAAACGACTGGCAATCAGTTTTAAAAAGTAAAAACAATCCACAGAGGACCAAACAACAGATGATAACGACAACGACGACGAAGACGATGATGACATTAATGATGATATTAATGATGACATTGATTGGCCCATTTAATACAATGCCTCGAGAGTCATAATGTTAAGATGCTCTGCCAAATGCTCCAATTAATGTTATTTAATGAGAAAACAAACAAAGACCAATAATTTATACGGCCAATGGCAATAAATGAAGGTTTGCACTCATGTAAAACCCAGAATCGATCCGCTCTTTTGGACATGCACTGCGTCACGCTCCAAGCACTAGAATAAATTCTTTACGATGTGCTTCATAAATTAAATATTTATCACTTGTGTTGAAATTTTGTTTAGGTGTAAATGTATTTTAATCAATAGTTTTAAAGTCTTCTTACTTCTTAGACGAACGAACTAACAAAGTATGTATATATGTGTGTATGTACGTATGTATGTATATATGTATGTATGTATGTATGTATGTATGTATGTATGTATGTATGTATGTATGTATGTATGTATCTTCAGTATCTTCTCTGCACAGTCGTTCCTTCCTTCGGTCATCGGGTCGTGGTTACTTGGTTGTCCCGCGGGTGCGTACTTCTACGGCCCAGTCTAGGAGTTTCGCTATTGCTGGTCCCAATAGCTGGAACCAGTTACCTCAGTCCCTCAGGATTGACTTTTCTCTATTTCTTTTGACCAGTTCCGCCAGCGCCTGAAAACCTCTCTCTTTACCAGTGAAGACACTGGCCCGTGTCGGGTGCGCTTCTGTTTTTGAGTGGCGCTTAATAAATGATCCATTACGATTACGATTATGTATGTATGTATGTATGTATGTATGTATGTATGTATGTATGGAAGGATATATATTTGTATATACAGGTACATGCATACTCATGCTTAATTTAGTTGGTGCATCCGGTAAGTAGATAAGTAAGTAAGTAAGTAGTTTATTCACCACTAAAGAAAGCAGAATCACAAAGCGCACTCACTCCATCTCAGTGGTGGGCTATAATGATCCCATAGGCCACGACTGTCTGGTCACCCAAGAAGCATCTATTGACACATCGTCACATCGTGTGCTTTGTCACAAATGGTTTACTTCTTCTTCATTGTCTAATGATCAACAAGGCGAATGCCGCTGGTGCAGAGCTAAACTAATAGTCGATCCTTGTAACAACTGCACCGTCTGCTCTCGACTGATATTGTTTCCGAGACTGTTTGCGAATTGCTACTCGATACACAATGTACATTGCAGATTCGACTTCGGTTGACGTGTGTGACCTCTCCATTGTCTAAAGATCAACAACGGCGAATGCCGCTGGTGCAGAGCTAAACTAATAGTCGATTATTTTACAGGGCGTAACGACTTCCTTCTTCACAGCACTGTAGACATTTAGGCATCTATAGAAATTATTACTGCCTAGCATGGAAATTCACCATAATGGTTCAGTAGCAAAATAAAGAAACATATAGTCGGAATAAAATTAAGTTGGAGTTGCTTATAATTTTGGCCCTTCTAAGTTTTCAGAAAAAACTTGTAGGTTGTCACAAAGATTCTGGTCACATCATTTTCGGGTGTCATGAGACATTACTGCAACTACTTTCTTCAGGCAGAAATCGTTGTGAATCATTCCGAGAGGTCACTCCGGCTTGGTTCACCTTTCAACAACACTTTTTATAAGGTCATGCATTAAGAAAATCAGGAAAAACATTTCAGGACAGTTTCTCCAAAATTTACTCAAATATAAAATATTATTTGGTGGGAAAACGCATATACTGTAGAAGCCCAACTTGTCACTCTCTACCTGATGCGTTAGCACCTAGATTTCACCTTAGGAGGACATAACACAGTTTGTAGTATTCTGAGTCTGAGCTACAGGTGCATTCATAAAACAGAAAATAATCAATATTCATGGTCTTGCGAAAAAGATCAGTTTCCGCTGATCTAGTAATCCACGAGTGGTTTACTTTTCTCCGCCGAAATCAATTTAATGCACCGATATCGTGATATCCCTTCTTCAGCTACACTTCCAGCGCACAGGCTGAGGCTATGCGTTCAAGCGAAACGATACATCAAGTGAAAGTGCTTAAACCATGCAACATGAAGGGCAATTTGAAAGCAAATACACCACTGTTAGGCTCAAGAAGGCCTCACTTTAGAAGCGACTGACATGTCTCGGCCACCAACCAAAAGCATCAGCCTTTGATTCGTGAGACAGCGAACGATGTAAGCGAGTTAGCAGACATCGTTGGAAGATACAGACATCTTGCTATCCTCTCCATGTTGTAACCAATGAGGACATGCTGTACTTTCATCAATCCACCTTCTATTTAAGCAAAGAATGTGTTTCATCGATACAACTTCTATTTAAGCAAAGAATGTCTTTCATCGATACAACTTCTATTTAAGCAAAGAATGTCTTTCATCGATACAACTTCTAGTTAAGCACTTCATTTCTTTCATCAACCCAACTTTTATTGGAGCAAAGAATGTCTTTCATGAATCCAACTTCTATTTAGCAAAGAATTTCTTTCATCAGTACAACTTCTATTGAAGCAACCGTTTATTTTCATCCATCCAACTTCCATTTCAAATTGAGAGCGCGCGTGATATGTGCAAGAAAATGACTGTAAGCATATCATTTACCAACCAGAGCTAACGTTTAAAAGAAGATTGTTATGAGTGCATGTTAAACATGGTTTTTGATTTAAATCATTAATAATAAATAATTAATTGAAATGCCCAATGTAATACACTTTCTCATCAACATTAATACTGGGTAAGTGATCAAAGGGGAATTGTCTGAAGAAATTAACCTGGGGAGGGTAATGTCCGGGGAAGAAATGTCGGGATAGGGGAATGTTGGTGGAAATGTCCTAGATCCCTCTGCATCGTATGTATACTTCTTCCTGCAACTGACGTGCATTGGGCGCACGTTGCGCTTCGCCTGTTTACCGCTGCAGACACGCGTGTAGATAGATACAAGCTAACTGTGCGTAACGCCTTGTCCTTAGAAAACCATATGTACCTAGTTGCTTGTTGACTTGTCTTCACAATGATCTCTGGAACAATAATATTATTCATTATTCGACCAACGTAACTACAGACGACACACAAACGCTTTTGTTATCTGTTTGCTATTTGACGAATCGAAGAAGAACAGTCCTTTAAGTTAGCCCTGAAAGGCAGGCAGGGGCATGAAGTGATGCGGAAAAAGTCAGACATGGTAGACTGGAGCGGTGGGGGTAAGGAGGAAGCAAGACAGATGGAGGCAGGAAGAATGATAGACAGGGAGGGAAGCAGAGGCATTGAGAGAGGAATTAGATATCAATAGGACGAGGAGGGGTCAGAAGGAGGGAAGTACAAGGGGAAGATCAGGAATGGGTACAGGAGGGAGGTAAGGAGAGAGGAAGGTTGGTAGAAAAGGAGATGCAGCGAGGCTGAGAAGAAGGCTAGGCAGGCTGGAGTCATGGACGCCGTTAGTGAGGTAGGTTTAGAGGTCGTTAGGTACGAAGCACGCAGATAGTGAGAGAGAGTATCGAACTACTGCAAATAATCAACCGTTTGCTGCTCAAGCAAAATCCTGGTCTAAATCGTAATGTGTTGACGAATGTCCAAATCTAATAGGGAAGGGAATTTGATAGACAGACAAATGAGAGATGGGCCAAATGAAAGATATTATGAGACAGAGACCAGCGATGATCGGTTAAATAAATGACAAAATTAATAGGCTAAGGGGTAATGGAAGTTACACTAAGCTAACCCTATTGCCACAACCTTTATTCGGGGGATAATTTTACCTACAGACTTTCTCAGGAAATGAAATTAATAGAGACCTGATTCCGGTGTACAACATAAGTTCATCGTGTTGTGAAAATCCAACAGAAACATTTTCAGCACGTATGACCAAGACTACGGTAATAAATGATACAACGTACATGTGTAGTTAGGGTACAAAGCGTTCGGTTGGAACAGATTGACAAATTCCTTCGGTACAAGTTTAAACGAAATTGTTTTTGGTAAAAGAATCACCCAAATAGAAAATATTTGACTGAGTGATGGCCATTTCCCCAGATTTTTCTCTGAAATTGCCATTTTTCACCATAAAATAACCTAGGATCGTCTTACATTTAGTAACCTTGTTTCTTGCCACAGGTACTCCTTATCAAGTCGAGAAAAAGCAAGAAAGAATTAGCCGAATTCAAAAATTATTGGCTGAGATCTGGCCATTTTTCTCTGATGTTCGATAGATTTTATTTTTCTGACCTTGAAATGACCTTCAGGCCAAAAATCCAGCTTGGGAACAGCGATTTTTTCGGAATCAGCAGGGTCGAATAAGTCTAAAACACAGTGCTTCAAAAAATGGACATGACTTGCCACTTACATGTATGGCCTTTTTGTGTACTTTTCAGCTCTGCGCGCCTAGGCTATAATTATTATGCTACTGAACTCGAATCACAGTGATTGCGGTGCAGAGATCCGAGTACGATTGGCAAAGGGGTATGCAGTGGCTACAGACCTTAAAAAGATACGGAAGAGCCATGACATAACAACAACAACAAAGATAAAGTTATGGAGAGCACTGGTTTGTCCGATGGCTATATATATGGTTGTGAAAGTTGGACACTGAGGAAGGAGGAGGAGAGAAGAATAGAGGCATTCGAGATGAAGTGTCTGAGATTGATCATGAATATATCTTGGACGGAAATGCGGAAAAATGAATGGGTGTTGGAGGAGGCAGGAGTGGAGAGGAGTCTCCTGAAGACGGTAAAAGAAAGAAAACTTAGTTACTTCGGACACATCATGAGAAGAGAGGGAATATGCTTGGAGAAAGACATCATGCAGGGCAACAATGCCGGGAAATCGGAAAAGAGGAAGACCGAGAACAAACTGGTTGAGCAACATAAAGGAATGGACTGGATTGACAATGGAGGAATTGATAAGACTGACGGAAGACAGGAGACGTTGGAGGAATATTGTTCATGATGCGGCCGACCCTCGAAACGACGATGGTTGAGAACAGAACAGAACTCGAATCTAGCAATCGAACGTAAAATGATAAATATATAGCGTAGGAACGACACGATTTACAGGTGTTTAATCAGAGCTTTGCAGCTGCACTACAATTCTGTGTTTAACGATATCCTGCGGCTGCCAAGGCTGGGCATTGACATCCAGTTTATACATAATAATAATAATAATAATATATTTTCATTTTAATTTAGCGCCTGACAAACGCACTGCGCTGTACATTTACATGTTATGCAATTGAAACAATCTTAACTAGTTAACTACTAACAGAACAGACAGCCTGTAATACACGGCGCTAATAGCAGCCTACAAAGCAAATCCGCCCTAACGGGGCTCGAACTCGGTACCTCTCGCACTCTTCGCCAGATGTTATCCAACGCGCCACCGGACCCCCCACATACATAATTACACAGTCGTATTTCGGGCATGTGGAGACTGTTTTTGGGAAAGAGACACATCCAAGGTAAAATTCCTGGATCAAGAGTTCCAGTATAGGCGAGATAACATCATCACGACACCCACCCGAAGCCATCCAATCCTTCGTTTCCCAAGCTTTCATCCGTTCTCGTCCTCAACGAAACCCGCTCTGGCAGTTCCTCTGCCCCTCCTCTCTTTGGTCTCTCTCTGGCAACCGGACTCGGATCTTCCTGTGACATTTCAGGACAACCCATCTGACACGATGCAGCGCTCGTCAATAAGCTGGAGCCCTGCGCTTTGCCTTAGAGTAGCATTTTAGAAATTTGTACTTTGCGATTACGATTGCGATGATCATCAAGCACTTCTAGTCGTCGAATGAAAAGCGTGTCATTGCTATAATTAGCATCCAGAATTATAGATCGGCTGGTTAAACAAGAAACATGTATCATGAAAACAAGGACACCGGTTGAAACCGGTTGAAGACCTTGCAATTTGGAAGCATTAACTCCCGTTTTATGGTGGTGCCCGTCCAAAGCCTCGATAATGAGGGGCGACAATGAATATCCTTGTTGAGACAGACAGCGCTATCAGGCAGCGACGCGCTTTCTCTATCGCTGGCCCTGCGATCTGGAACGGACTCCCTCCATACCTGCGCCAGCTGCCCAGGATCCACTCCGACACATTCTATCGCAATCTTAAAGCTGTCGTCTTTAGTCGAAGGGGCGCTATATAAATCCTCCTAATGAATAATGAATTAATGAGCGTATTTAAACAGAAAGTATTGCCATTGTTTGTCTTTGTTGCCTAGTGAGTTCGGTCGAGATTTGTATTAAGGTAAAATTTTGCGTCGAGAAGATCTAGTGATTCGGATTGGATCCACAGTTTAACGGCAGCTTATGACAACATAGGCCGTTGCTGCCGACAAAGATTAGTTTTTGGCATATTACAGTGATTCAACGCGATTAAAATTTATTATATTTGAATGACGCTTTCAATTAAAGGTGTGTAAAATCAAAGTTATTGTTCATGGATGGATGGATCGATCCAGAGTTTAACGACAGCTTATGACAACAAAGGCCATTGCCGTCGATAGAAATTATGTTTACATATTACAGCTCTTAGCCATAGTTCATGTTTACGGTATGCGGTATTTTATTGATCCGTACTAAGCTTTTAGTAACTGATTTAGTTGACATCAGCGGCTCTGGGAGTCATAAGATATCGTTAAACCTGGGACTATTATTACTGACGGGATACGCAGCGGCAATATGTAAGCCAATCAGAGATCGTCCTTTCTGAAACATCGCGGGCGACTAGGTAACAAAGATGTATGTGACCATCTATTTTCAGATTACACTGTCATCCGGGCACTCAGCAGGTAAACACACTCGACGGAGCAAACGCAAACAAAGCCAAATAAATCATTCTCGACGTTCTTTTAGTAATTTACAAGATACATACGTTGCAAATTATTTTATTGAATTAAGTCGCTTTCGTTTCGTAACGACAATCGTCCAGAAAAGAAACGGGACTAAAACTGTTCTGACCTGCAAAGGTCCCGGATGTAAAATCAGAGTCACAGACATAATCTACAACAATGACCCAATTTTCGTCCGTTTCGAATCCCTTCAGTAATAATAATCCCAGGTTAAACACTGGGAATTAGTTCAACGTTTAACGACATGTTGTGGATGGCATTGCCATCCCTACTAAGCCCACACAGTACTCATTTACCCACCCACACACACGCACACATGCGCACAGCACACACGCAGATACACACACACACACACTGGGAATTATATATATATATATATATATATATATATATATTATTATTATTATTAAATAAATTTGTAACGCGCGCAAGGTCACACCGAAATGTGAACACTGAGGCGCGGATAGTCACACCGCCAGATGAAGATGCACGCAGGTTTCTAAATCACACACACATATATATATAATATATATATATATATATAATTATACATTATGTACACCATTATAATAAAATATAAATATACAATGAACGACGTTAGTGTTAATATTCGTCTTTTAAAATCCTGCAATGTGGAAGATAATCTTGCCTATATTTATAATGGCAAGTTTCAATAATCAGTTCAACGTTACTTGCATTCAACCGCAGTGTTGCGACTATTTCTGCAATACTTTAAGTTTAAAAATAGTAAATAGGCCTACATCTGTAGGCCATTAAAGATAATCAGTAGTTTTTCACATATTATTTTGACAGAAAAAGCAACACAGATGTTCTATAATATGCAGTTACCCCGCTCCTTGAGCAGTTTCACGGAACCCAGGTTTGGAAAGACTGCTCAAATTAAACACCTTTAATTTCATTTGTTATTGCGGTATAATTGCTATCAACTTGGTTTGATTTCCAGATTTTCCTTCCTTTTGAATATTAGTGAAATTGAAAAGTTCCGTTTCAATCAATCAATCAATCAATCAATCAATCAATCAATCAATCAATCAATCAATCAATCAATCAATCAATCAATCAATCAATCAATCAATCAATCAATCAATCAATCAATCAATCAATCAATCAATCAATCAATCAATCAATCAATCAATCAATCAATCAATCAATCAATCAATCAATCAATCAATCAATCAATCAATCAATCAATCAATCAATCAAAACTCTTTTATTGAAGCCAAATAAAACACATAACATTTCAACATAAAATATCAGGATTGGCCGCAAGAGGAGTCCCAAAAGGGATCAATATTCCGCTCAATCTCGTGCTTTGGCTTTTATTGTCCCCAATCTTCCTCCCATGACTCGCTCAATGCTTCAAACTGAGGGATTCTTTGCATCCTTTGGCTGCTTAAAACTAACCTTATTTTCTCGGGGTCCCTCGCACTGGGAGCCTCTGGTTAGTATATCACTGTGAGTGGTGCTATATAAATTTACAGGTACTGAGGTACAGTAAGTAAGTAAGTAAGTACAATACAATACAATATGTGCATGTATTTATGTACGTTGCATCAATACACTTTGAATACACTACGAGTGGATTCATGCCCCTTTCGTTTACCTCGCACAAACACTGTAAAATTGTTACCGTCATCGTTACCCTATCTTTAACCTTCGTAACCGTTGACTCACCACGTCGATGATCCGAGAGAGAGCCAGACCGAAGGTAACGTTGAGCGGATGAGAGGCATTCAATGAAGGTCGTATCCTAGGATCGTAGTTATGGAGAAGGTCGCTTATCAAACGGTATTCGTTGTCATCGCTCGTCACCATGGCAACTGAAATGGCAGAAATAAATGAGCAAAATTGAAAACGTGAATAATGCATATCTTGGTTGATATCCGTCTTATAAAATGGCTATGTTAGCTAATTGTTTTCAGCGCTATTTCAGACACCTTTAATAGGGTGTTACCTTATGCTATATAGTCGTGTAACGATGCATTATTTTCTTTCGTCGGGATTGGATCCACAGTTAAACGGCAGCTTATGACAACATAGACCGTTTCGTCAATCATTTTGATGACATTATTTTTAATAAGTTGATGTTATAAAACAAGGGTAGTCAGTTGGCTTGAACTCACTTTCTAGCAACCTTAATATGTAATTAACCCACGGTATGTAGGCGTGGAACAGACCAAATGAATAGTCGACATTTGGGCCACATGATGTATTCAGGCCATAATATGGAATTATATACTTCAAGTAGAGACAGGTTGAATTTTTATCGCGATTTCCTGCCAAATGATTTTTATATTTTCATCAAAAAGGGCCAAAATATTGGACTAATCGTCCTTAAATTATTCTATAACTTCATTATGATATCCTTAGACCTTAGACATTTAGTCCTTCCCGTGCAGGACTGCACATCGGGCAACGCAGCTTCTCCACGACTAAAGAAAAAAGACTCGAGGGACTTGTAGAACCCTGTCAGATGGCTTACAAGTAAAAAACGGAGCTTAAGTGGTAGGTCATTCCAGATGGAAGGGCCAACAACCGAGAAAGCACGGCGCTGCCTAATAGCCAAGCGAGTCCGTGGAACAAGGAACTCACCCCTCGTCGCACAGCCAAGCACCCGACGCGCTGGAACATCAGACACTGGGCGGCAAAGATCACGCAAGTAAGATGGAGCGCAGCCAAGAACACAACGAGAAACCAGAGCAGCAATGCGATATGAGATCCGCTGAGACACAGGCAGCCAATGCAACACATCACGCATGTATGCAGAGACAGGAGAGTACTTAGGAAGCCGTCCAATAAGCCGAGCAGCCGAGCGTAGAACTCGATCTAGTCGCCCCAAAACACCAAGGGGAAGGCCAGCAAGTAGTGAGGAACAATGGTCAATTCGACTAGTAACAAAGGCATGAACAAGGACCACAACTGCATCATGAGAGAGAGAGAGCGAGAGACCACTCGAAGCTGACGAAGCTGATAATAACAACTCCGTGCAATTGAGTTCACATGTTGAGACAAAGTAAGCTCGGAGTCAAGAGAAAGTCCCAGATCACGAACTGTGAGAGAAAAGGTTATGTGAGGAAAGAGCAGGGTAAGTTGAGGAAAGTCGATACCCTGCAATTGTCTACGGCTACCAAGCCAAATGAGCTGTGTTTTAGAGGGATTTAAGAGTAGCCGATTGGAGGCCATCCAAGAAGAGAGGACATCCATAGTCAGACACATCTGACTCACAGTAGCCACCGCATCGGCTGAATGGGTGTGGATGTAGGCTTGCACATCATCGGCAAATAGTTGGTGTAGAAGCCCCTGAGACGTCAACAAGGAGCAGACATCAGCAGTATAAAGAAGATAAAGCAGCGGGCCCAGGACAGAACCCTGGGGCACACCCAAAGGGGCAGGGACCCAAAGAGACCTGGACGAACCAAGGACTACACAATTTGAGCGGTCAGTTAAAAAAGATCTAAGCCATATCAGCACTTGGAAAATGCTAATAAATGTAATCCCAGCAAGTGGTTCCTTTTTTCGGCTGAGATCACATAGTATCAAAGCTAGACACCAACCACCTGCCTAACATGGCCCTCTCTGAATAACCTGCCATGAGCTCAAAAACAACGAAGAGAGAAGCAAAGGAAACTATTGGACGAAAGTTATATTAAAATGAACTTAACTATATCAATATAATTTAAAGACGTCAACGGCCTTTGTAGTCACAGGATGTCGTTAAGCCATGGACTACTACTACTGCTGCTGCTGCTGCTGCTGCTGCTGCTACTGCTGCTGCTGCTACTGCTGCTGCTGCTGCTGCTGCTGCTGCTACTGCTACTGCTACTACTACTGCTACTGCTACTGCTACTGCTACTGCTACTGCTACTGCTAATGCTAACTAATACTACTACTACTACTACTACTACTACTAATAATAATAATAATAATAATAATAATAATAATAATAATAATAATAATAATAATATGGTGTCTGTATAATGACCTTCTGCAAGCTTTTATTTGAGGTGAAATCGCCTGTCCTGGCAGCTACAAGATGTCATTAAACACAGAATAATACGAGATAATTGCATACGCTCTGCTTTGACACTTTTAAATTTAGTCTTGTCGACGCTATAAAAAAACTCGGCTACGAAGAATAACATCAGTGTCAATTCCTAGGAGAAAATATCGATATGTAACGTGCAACTGCTCCAACAGCCATTATACGGTGTTAACAACAAATATTTAAAAAATCGCGTCGCTGTTGGACACCTGTATTTTAGTTCCTTTCAGAGGTATATAAATCGTGTTTTCGTACAAAATTTAATGATAATCGTCAGTGGATACCGAAACAACTTCTTGCTCGTTGGAATGATCATGGGTTAACCGCCCATGTGATCGAACTCGAAATTATTTAACCCAGGAGCTACGTTGGGGGAAATCTCACGAATTTACATTGTAAATAGCAAAATACATCTAATTTCCTCAGAGATAAAATGTGCTGTATTACAATAAGACTGAATTCGACACTAAGAACTTGTTAAATTACGGGCAACTTGTAGAGTGACGTCTATGGGGGGGGGGGGGGGGGGGTCGGGGGCGATAGCGCATTGGATAACAACTGGCGTAGAGAGCGAGAGGTACCGAGTTCGAGCCCCGTAGGGCGGATATGCTTTGTAGGCTGCTATTAGCGTCTTGTATTGCAGGCTGTCTGTTCTGTTAGTAGTTAAGATTGTTTCAATTGCATAACATGTAAATGTACAGCGCAGTGCGTTTGTCAGGCGCTTGATTAAAGAAAATAAATTATTATGATTATTTTAATTATAGACTCGTCAATATGGTTAATGAAGGAAAAGTTTCACCCATATTGTCGTATATAAAACCTCATAAACGTTTAAATTGTTCTTTAGAGATAAATTCACAATTTTATATACTGGAATGTTACCTATAATGAGGTGTCTAAGGAGAACTATTATTAGTGGGGTTCCAGGCTAGCTACAGTACACTGTAATTTGGTAGTGCGCTCTTTACGGAGCTCAGTAATTGTGTACATATTTTGGAATGGTTTCAAAGGACATAATCAAGAATTCTTACCCTGATGGTGGATAACCACACCACCGTTTAGTTTCTCTCAATCTAATCACTGCTCAATGTGGCAGCCACTCTGTCTCTGTCTGTATCTCTGTCTGTCTCTGTCTCTCTCTCTGTCTCTGTCTCTCTCTGTCTCTGTCTCTCTCTGTCTCTGTCTCTGTCTGTCTGTCTGTCTGTCTGTCTGTCTGTCTGTCTCTCTCTCTCTCTCTCACACACACTCTCTCTCTCATGCTCTCTCTGCATTTGATCCAGTGTAATATAATATAATTATTTTCGTTTATTCAACACGGTTGACACACCGGTTACAGTGTACACTTATGCAATTGAAAATCTTAACTACTAACAGAACAGACAGCCTGCAAACACAAAGCATATCCGCCAAGACGGGGCTCGAACTCGGTACCTCTCGGTCTCTTTGCCAGATGTCAGCGTCTGCTCCGTTATCGCCACATGTTGCACATTAGTCTAATTGAACTTATTAATTATGACTGTAGACTTGTAGTATAAACAGAAGAAAACAATTAAAGATGTTTCTGCGAGCGTTGATGAGATCACTGAGATTCGCTTTGATCGACGGATACTCCACCTGGCGATCAATCTCGATCACCCACCAAAGAAATACGACAGAAATGATCCCTAAAGAATTGATCTTAATAAATGCACAATTTCGAGTTTCTCTGCGTTTGACGGATTAGACCACAGACGTATATCGTGATTGAACCAACTATCTGCCGGTGGGAGGAAAAGTGGGGTTTTATATTGGGTCCGATACAACCGATTTAAAGGTGTCTAATCTGGGCTTACTATTATATTGTTGAAGTCAATGGTAACGACATCTGGCGGCTGCCAACGTCTTTCAAGTCGACCGACCTTATCCTTTTATAACGATGTCAGAGTGTGAAAAAGATAAAACATGCGAGCATCTAGCGGCTGAAAAGCAATTTAAACAGATTTAGATTTTTTTGTATGTCATAGCCATGTAATCAATTTGTGTATAAGTTTGTCATTTAGTATTTAGCGACGTCTGGGGGCTGACAGACGCTCTCAGTTCGACCTTATCTTAAGGAGAGTTACGTTATTCGAAATGAATCTTTGCCGTAGGAAGAAACTTTAGTAAAGTTCTCACCATTTATTTACGATGGGCAATTCAGCGATGACTAATTGAACGACTGTTATTTACATAAATTTATTAATTGAACGTTTTTACGGTTGGTTCGTTGCTGTTTAACGGCGATGTGCCACAGCAACAAGCTTTAGATTGACAGAACCAGAGTGAAGGGGGGAGGTAGAGTGGCCATCTATGTCAGTCTGTTGTCTCTCTGTTAGCCTCTGCTTGTATGTCTTCGCGTCCGTGTGTCTGTCTGTCTGTGTCTGTCTGTCTTTCTGGCGATCAAAACATCTATTTTGCAACCGGACTCGGATCTTCCTTTGTCATCTCAGGTCAACCCCTCTGACGTGACGCAGCGCTCGGTTAATAAGCTGGCGTCCTGCGCTTAGCTTTAGATTAGCGCTTTAGAAATGTGGAGTTCATAAGACGTCGTTAAACGGAAGATTAAAAAGAGTATTGTATGGATGTAAAGATTACGATTACTATCATCAATCTTTTCTAGTCCTCGAATCAAAAACATGTCAATGATATTAGCCTGGATAATATAGATCTGCTGGTAAAACAGGAATTTCTGTAAACAAGAACCAGTTGAAACCGGTTTAAACGTCGAAGACCTTGCAATGGGAGCGCAATTTCATCCACTTCATCCAACGTGTTCAACCAAATACCAATGAATATCATGAGAGCTGTATCTGGATATGGATGGGGAGCATCCAAGCGAGCCCTTTTATCCATTTACAAAGCTATAATTAGATCAGTTCTTGATTATGGCGATGTGGCATATAGCACAGCAAGCTCTTCCCAGTTGAAAAAATTGCAAAATATTCAATCTGAGGCTTTGAGGTTGGCTTGTGGATCAGCTAAAGGCACCCCGATCATAGCCCTACAAAATGAGTGTGGTGAATTACCACTCCACCTACGTCGCTTAAATAACTCGCTCAAGATTGGATCTAAGATCATCAGTTCTAAAGATCACCCAGCGGCGGAGGCTATGCGAGACCACTGGTCAAATTATTATTATGCATCCTCTGTTAAATCAAATTCTATGTTTAAAAGAACTGAACATTTTTTCTCCTTAAATTCTCAGCCATTTAATTCACCATTTTATCAGTCAACAGCTCCGTGGCTGAACAAAACCATTAAAGTCGATCTATCCTTGAAAAGACATATCAATAAAAAGACAGACTCCCCTGATATTATGTCATCGTTGTCATTAGAATTAATTAATAAATATGTTGAATATGTATCTGTCTATACAGATGGATCTAAACTTGAACATAAAGTTTCAGCAGCTTTCTGTATACCTTCTATGCAGATCCATAATATTTATAGAATAGCAAATGACTCCTCGATTTATTCAGCCGAATTAACAGCAATAACTGAAGCAATTAAATGGATTGTTGAAAATGAAAATGAAGAAGCAAATAAATATATAATATTTACTGATTCATTAAGTGTAGCCACATCAATAAAAGAGAATAGGTCTTGTTCACGACCTAATCTATTTCTTGAATTTTTAGATAATATTAATAAACTAAAACATAGTAATGTTCTCATAGCATGGATTCCTAGCCATATTGGTTTATCTGGAAATGAAATGGCAGACACGCTGGCAAAGAAGGGGCTGGAAATATCTGTGATTAATTCAACAAATTATTTAGAATTAAAAGAAATCTATTCCTTAATAAGGAATTATGTAATTAATAAATGGCAAATTGAATATAACCTTGAATCAAAAGGAAGATTCTATAAATCTATTCAACCTTTGGTGTCCACAAATATAAAATTTATAGACTCTCCAAGGAAACGTGAAGTTCAAATTACCAGACTTAGAATGGGACATATCTTAAGTAATACATGGTTGAAACATATAGGTAAAAGCCTAACGGACTTATGTGCTGAATGTCAGGTGCCTGACACTATTCATCATATATTAATTGCTTGTAAAAAACACGACATATCAAAATTAATATTTGAAAAATGTGCAAAGAAAAAAGTGGAATGCACTGTTGAAAATATATTGTCTATTCCAGATATTTATCTCGAAGTATATAGCATACTCATGATTATAACTAATGGGAAAATTATGTAGAGATTATTAATAAATAGTGTAAATATTATCTGAAAATACTCTCTGCAGGTAATATGTGTAACTACATAACTTAGATAACGGCAATAAATATTGACTAATGCGGCTGGATAACGGTTGCTGGAGTAGAACATCATAACTTGCTTCAGAATAATGGTCTATGATTATAGCAATTGAATTGGTTTGTTTATGGTGATAAATGTATGGGTTTCTAATTTGAATGTGTTTTTTTATTGGATAGAACTGATGCTTAACAATGTTTTTAATATTCTTGGTCTTTAGTTATTACTTAAAACTAGTTTGAAAATGTTTATGTATAGGATTCATTTTGAGTTAATTGTAATTGATAAAATCAACATTTAATAATATTGATGCTTTGATTGTCATGTTGATATTGATTATTGAATCTGTTTGTACTATTCTTGATGGACTAAGAATATTGAACATTGATTGATTGTAAATGTAAAATTGATAGCTTGATGTTAATTTAGAGAGATAGATGTGATGCTCTGCAAATATTGTAATTAAGAATAAGAATTAGATTAAAATTGAGGAGAAAACAGTTATTAATAGAGCCTATATGGTCGCCAAAAAAATTAATGAAAAGCCTGTACGGCTAGAAGATTAATTTTGTTTCTTTTTAATATCAAAAAAAGAAGGAAAAAAAGGAGAAAAAAAAGAGCAACCACCTGTCAAATTTCATCGTTGCAACTTCCTGTCAGAAAAGAAGCAAAGACAAGAAAAGAGAAAGAATTCTGATGAAAAACATTATTCGAAAATGAACTTAAATACGTCAAAAACTTTAAAGTCGTCAATATCCTATCAGAAATAGAATCCAAGACGGAAAAAAGATAAAGAAAACTGATGAAAACACTACACGAAAATGAACTGAAATGCATCAAAACTTTAAAGACGTCAACGGCCTTTGTTGCTAAAAGATGTCATTAAACATTGGATAAATAAATAAATAACCAAATACCAGTTTTTGTAGACACCTTTAATTCGTGGACAATCTAGGCTATATAAACGTCAACTTCATTTAATCGTTATATCAAGCTTATTATTTCTTATTATGATTAATGATATACCTCAAGGATTGGATGGGGTAGAGATGACTTTGTTTGCTGATGACAGCTCCATCTATGCAGGCCACCGAAATCATAATAAATTACAAAACAGAATCCAGTTGTCCTTAAATGCAATTGACAAATGGTGTAATAAGAATGGTTTCAAAATATCAATCAGTAAAACAGTAGGGGTTTTGTTTACTAAGAAACGTAGGATATCAAATATAAACATAAAAGTTGGGAATGAGCCCATTAAAATTGAAAAAACAGCTAAGTTCCTTGGAGTAATATTTGATCATAGACTATCATGGAAACCGCATATAGAATATGTGATAACAAAATGTAAAAATCGCATGAATCTTATGAGAGCAGTATCTGGTAACCACTGGGGAGCTTCAAAGAAAGCCCTACTTCATATTTATAAGGCACTTATTAGATCAGTCATTGATTATGGTGATGCAGCTTATTCTTCAGCCCCTAAGTCATATCTAGATAAGTTATCCTCTATTGAAACTGAGGCATTAAGATTGTGTTGTGGTGCTGCCAAAGGTACTCCAGCAACAGCACTTCAAAATGAGTGCGGTGAACTGCCACTGCAAATGAGAAGATTACAAAATTCCCTTAAACTGGGTACAAAAATCTTGGGAAATCCGGATCATCCAGTCAGAGCTGCATATCAACCTCATTGGACTAATGAATTCAGAACATTTAGTCATAAGGACGAATCCACTTATACGCGAACTCAAGAATTTTTCTCATCTCTTGACATCCCTTTTCAGTCTCCCACATTTCCTACAACTCCTCCTTGGCTAAACAATAACATTGAAGTCGATATCAGTCTTCACAAATCAATAAGTAAGAAAAATGATAATCCTGAACTTCTCCGTCTAATCTCCTTGGATCACATGAGCAGATACCAAACATACACGCATATATACACTGATGGTTCTAAAGCTGGAGATTTGGTCGCTGCTGCTTACACAATTCCTATCCTAAATTTAGATAAGCAAATCCGTCTCTGCAATAGCTCTAGTATATATGCGGCCGAATTAACTGCTATTAAGGAAGTCTTTTGTTGGATATCAGAGAATGAAAACCAAGAACTTAAACATTTTGCTATTTTTTCTGACTCCTTAAGTGTTCTTATGTCTTTTAGAAATTCCTTGTCAAGCTCCAGACCAAACCTTTTACAAGAAACAATAAGAACATTTAATAAAATTAAGATAAGCAAAGTACATTTGATTTGGATCCCTAGTCATGTAAATATATTAGGTAATGAAAAGGTTGATGCTTTAGCAAAGCAATCACTCAGTTTGCCTATTATTAATTCAACAAATTATCTAGAATTGCAAGAAGTCTTTTCAATTATAAAATCGCATGTAGTTAACGAATGGCAGAAAATATATATGATAGTGATCCTAAGGGTCAACATTATAAGTTAATATGTCCTGTGGTGGACACAAACATCAAATTTGTTGACTTTAATAGAAAGAAGGAGGTTCAGATTTCAAGATTAAGATTAGGAAAAGTAAATCTAAATGAAAGACTTCTTCTTATGAAGAAGCATGAAAGTGGTCTTTGTACTTTATGTAAAGTTCCAGAAAACATAAACCATTTATTATTAACTTGTAGAAAAGAAAATATTTCTAACATATTAAGAGATGTATGTGTCTTATATAAAGTAGATTTTAACACTAAGAATTTGCTTGATGTAGGTTGCATACAAAGTGAGGTTTATAGGCTTATAAGTCTTATTTATAAAGGAAAGGTTGTATAAATGTTATCGTTTGTAAGCTCGTGCAAGAGTTTCATTTGTATATGAAATCAATTAATTAAATGCACATTATGGTATAGGCTATGAAAGTCTTGTTTTATTTTTTAATATGTGTTATTCTTTATATAATATTGTTAAATTGTCTCATTAATTATATGTGTTAAGAATCTCATGCTCCGGTTGATAACATTATAATTTGTCCTCAAAGATTTGGAAGTTTTAGACAAAGGAGATTGTGAATCTCATTTCAGAACAAAGTTGTCAAATATGCTGAAATCTGTAATAAAAAAAAATTGATTTTACTTTTACACTTATGTGTCAAAACTGATGCTAAGTGTTTGTTTGATAGCATCAAATGTCATAATCATAATTAATATGATATGATGTTTCTTATGAACTTTGTTCTATGGTTATGATAGTTTGTAAACTTTTGTTGGATGTGCTATTATATATACATGCTGTGTTATGTGTGATATGTTAGAGTCCTGTTCTAACTATTTGCATATATTATGATAATATTGTGTGATTGAAATTATTAAATACTTCCGTAAAATGTACCAAAATATTACAAACTTCATGTTTTACTTGCATGTGTGACAAATATCAATCAAGCAAGCTGTATTAAGAACATTAAATGTAATAGATTGAAAATCTCAGATGAAGTTTCGGTTCTCTTTTATTATCAACGTAGTAGCATAATAAATTATAAAGAATTGTCATATTCACTGTTTGAATATATTCCTTTAATAATGCTTGATTTTACTGATTGATGACTTCTTAAAAATTCAAAAGTGGAATAAGAACTTCATGTTAAACTTTCGTTTCATTTAAATTTGTAAAATAAATGTTATTGAAATAAATAGATTAAGAAGTAAATGTGCATTAGGAATGGTGATCAAGAATTACTTTTAAGAAACATTTCTTGTATACGACAATTGCTGCTAAATATTGTTGAATTTGCATCAAATACCAAATTGCATGTATCAAATTGTATATTTATGAATTGTAATTTTGTTTATGTCGTTAAACAATGAACACTAATAACATTTCAAAGTTATGTTTGGACAGTCTTAAATGGTGTCTTTTGGACGCTATGAATTCATTTAACTGCACTGTATATGTTTTAAATTGTCGTCAACGGCCTTTGATGTCATATGACGACGTTAAACCTTGTTCTAAAAAAAAATCGTCATTCGACCTCACCGAGTATCTAATCGTAATCGTCATAGAGTATTTATAAATCGTAATCGTAATCGGGTATTTATAAAGCGTCACTTAAATCAGAGGCGCTCCCGAACCAGACCAGTGTCTTCACTGACAAAATGAGAGGTTGTCAGTCGCTTGCGAAACTAGTCAGAGGAAAGATAAGGGAAGTCAGCCCTAAGGGACTGAGGCAGTCGTTTCAAGCTGGAGGTGCCAACAGAAGCGAAACTTCTAGAATGGGCCGTACAAGTACGCATTCGAGGGACAACGAACTGGCCACGGGCCGAACGCCGAAAGGAAGAACGACCAGGCACAGCAGAAACTGGAGTACAGTAGGTCTTGAGATTGCGTGGAGCAAAGCCGGTAAGACAATTTTGCATGAGCTGTAATATGCCAGTAAAATTTCATCCGAAGGTATATATATCTTCGTTTATTGATTATTCGGGATGTCACACCGCATCCAGGTACAAGTTAAATGAAATTAGATAGTAAGTTCGTTGCTATCATTGTTCTCATAAAAAGGATTATTTGCTACTTTCTATATAAAACTCTTGGTATATAGTTTTTATCGTCTTTGGCTGGGAGCTTAAAATCGTGCGGCCTGGGGCGAAGATTGTAATGTTTTTGCACTAACCCCCGGCCCTTGTTGTCATAAGCTGTCGTTAAACTCTGGATCCATCCTTCCATCAAACGCTAGACAACTCGGTCAGTACGTCACTGCTCGTAGGCCTACTCTGGCAGTGCCAGTCCCAAGCCTGGATACAGGAGGAGGGCGTCGGTAATAATCATTGTAATCACATAGTGTCATTAAACTGAAACTACTACTCAATCGCTAGACCCTCTACAACCAATCCATATAATTTGATATTAATGCTAATTGTGACGTAAATTAATTATCTTTGATACGACTCAGTTAAAAGGAGGCTTTTAATTAAAGGTGTGTAAAATCAGAGTTACATTTAAGTCATGTCATACAGTTTTTAATTTATCTCCGAAACTTCCCGTACTCTCAAACTGCCTGCAAAGGTCAAAAGCTGTGGAAAAAGTCAGTGACCCTACATGGGTGCCATTAGATATCGTTAAAAAATTGAAACTACATTCGACTTTTAGCGACTTTTAGAGGTTAGCATGGCTAGACACGATGAAATTCATATTATGTATAACACTTTGAATATGTAATATATTACGCAATTTTTAATTATTCGAGTTAATGACATCTTGCTGTAGTTTTCACTTATTTTTGAAAGAAAGGTCCCCACACTTCAGGAGCTTCGCGGCGAGACTGCTCGAATTAGACACCTTTTATTTTATTCATCACTGCGGTATAATATATATCAAATTGCGTTTTCTCGCGAATATTATTTTCTCTAATACTTTGCAGCTATAAGATGTCCTTAAACATTGGAACACAGACATTATCGTAACTCCGACACTGAGCGTACTGTGGTGGTGCCCGGCTCAAACCTGGAGGATGGAGGAGGGCAACGCTGATCATCTATGTCACGACACCAACCAATCGCTATATCTGGAACACTCTAACGGCCTTTTTAGTCATCATATGTAGTCAAACACTGGAATAATAATAATAAATAATTGTTAGATGTTACTACAGTTCAAAAAAGCAGTCCCTTAATTAATCCGAGGGGAAGCAATTGGTATACGAAGTCAGCGATTTCATTTTCTTGGCCTCAACATATGAAGAACAGACTGCAGGCAATCCAGGAGATACTTGGGTCCACCGACCTGTAGGCGGTTGCAGCGGTCGACCTGATACTATCTCTGGTTGGATGGCCTCGAACCGTCTGCTCCTGAGCCCATCCAAAACTCAGTTTATCTGGTTTTGGCTGGCTGGTCGAGACATGATGCTTTCCACGAACGTGGAGCGGCAACTCTCCAAAGTCACTGGATATGAAACTCTTTCATAGGCCGTACTCTGGCAGTGCCAGTCCCAAGCCTGGATAAAAGGGGGAGGGCGGCGTTAATCATCAATCAAGCAATATTCGTTTATTCCGTGTTAAAGGTTGTCACTTGCATATTATGAGGAATCGACAAAGCTGAATGACGGAGCGACTGTTTTAGGTGATTCGTGACTTTTCGTAAAGTGACGAATATATTAAACTGACCCAACTAACCTTTGCAATACGTCTGTTTTGGTTGCATGGAAACTTTTTAGTAAACGTTGCAGCGTATTCGATCATTACTACAGAAAATAGAGGAGCATCTTCAGCGATTGAGCGAAAAATGACGAATGCTATTATAATCATGCTAGAAAGCAATTTAAAGGTGTCTTACGTAATCACATATTACGAATTATATTAAGAGTCCATGACTTTTGAATGAATTATTTATTTATTTGTCCGTAGTTTAACGTCGTCGTATGACATCAAAGGCCGTTGACGACAATACAGAAAATATGCAATACAATCAGAACAAGAAACTTATAGCATCCGAACAACACCATTAAAGGTGTCGAAACAGAGCTTTACAATTTCACTAATATTCAATATTTTTGCAGCATAAAGTATTTCATCTCATATTGTCTGTGATCATTATGTCCTGACAAATTTCATTAACTAACAAAGCATACATGTATTATAACTGATTAAGGTATTCCTTTAAACTGTTCATGTACATTAACCAAGCCATACCATTTTGCAATATTGAAGAACTAAAATTGAATGATAGTAATATTGTAATATGAATATTCATTAACCAATAAGTAATGTTTATAATTTTCTAACATCGGATTCTTATTATTATGACATAACATATTTTAAACAAAAATCAACAGTCGAAAATAAGTCGTCCATGGATATTTCAGCAAACAGCATTGCAACACAGTACTGCAATATTATGCAACACAGCAGCCACTCCGATACAGCAACCAAACCAAACCATTTGTAATATATAATACTGAAGAACCAAAGTTAAATAATAGTAGCCAGCATTGCAACCAACATTGCAACCAACATTGCAACCAACATTGCATAATAGTAATATGGCAATATAGATATTCATTAACCAATAATTAATATTAATAATTTTCCAACATCAGAATTTTATTATAAATGTTATATGACATAACATATTTAAAAATTAACAATTGAAAAGATGTTATCTATGAGTGTTTTAGTAACCAAAATGATAATGATGAATGAATGAATTAAAAGTACGCTCGGAATATATATTGGTTCCAAAATGACCGATTTAAAGGTGTCTAACTGAGCTAATATAGCTCGCTACAGTAACTGGTAACGACATCAGCTGACGGTGCCAGGTTCTTTCAAGTCGTCCTTATCGTTTTATAACGATATCAGTGTGAAAAAGATCAAGCATGCAGGCATCTGGCGGCTGAAAAGCAATTTAAACAGATTTAGATCATTTTGTATGTCATAGTCATGTATTCGTTTATACGTTAATCATTTAGCATTTAAGAGGAAGCTGTCAGAACCTTTGATTTCGACCTCATCTTAAGGAATGTTAAGTCATTCGAAATGAATCTTTGCCGTAGGAAGAAAATTTAGTAAAGTTCTCATTGCTTAATTATGCAGGACAAAATTCAGTGATGACTAACTGAACGATTGTTATTAACATAAATTAATTGAACGTTTTTACGGTTGGTTAGTTGCTGTTTAACGACACTGTCTCTCTGTTTGTCTGTCTTCGTGTCTGTCTGTGTGTCTGTCTGTCTTTCTGGCGCTCAAAACGTCTCTTTTGCAACCGTACTCGGATCTTCCTTTGACATCTCAGGACAACCCCTTTGACTTGACGCAGCGCTCGTGAATAATCTGGCGTCCTGCGCTTAGCTTTAGTTTTAGAGTAGCGCTTTAGAAATGTGGAGTTCATAAGACGTCGTTAAACGGAAGATTAAAAAGAGTATTGTTTGGATCTTAACATTACGATTACGATCATCAAACTCTTCAAGTTCTCGAATCAAAAGGTGGCACTGCTTTTTATCGGAAACAGATAGATCTGCCTGGTAAACCAAGATTTTTTGTAAGAAAGGAACTGTTGAAACCGGTTGAAACCGGTTGAAGACCTTGCAATTTGGAAGCAACCACGTTGATCTCAATTTCATTGACTTCATCTAAGAGATCCATCTTCAACTAATTACTGCCGTTTTTGAGTGGTGCCAATCCTAAGCCTGGATGAAGGAGGAGGGCGACGATGATCATCCTGGTCAAGACAACCAGTGCTATCAGTCAGCTTTCTCTGCTGATGGTCCTGCGATTTGGAACGGGGTCCCTCCATACCTGCGCTTGCAGTCCAGGGTCCCCTCAGACACGTTCTATAGCAATCTTAGAACTGTCCTCTTTAGTCGAAGGGGCGCTGTATAAATTCTCGTAAAGAATAATGAATGATTGAACGTCATTAATCATAAACTAATGCTATCGTTTGTCTTTGCTATTCGCTGAGTTCGATAAAGTGACTGATCGGGTTTTTAATGAGATTATTTATTACTATTTCCATTATAACGACATCTTTTGACGGTCAGAGCTGTTGCCGTCTGTATTAAGGCAAAGATTCGAACAAAGCAAACTTCATCTTATCAGTAATTCAGCAATTGATTTATTAATTGCTGTTTAATTAATGACACTTTGTCATAACAAAGATCATTACCGTCGCCCTCCTCCTCGCTCCAAGCCTGGGTCTGGCACCACCCCATGTAGGTTAGTGGCGCAGTTATTTTAGCGATTGATTACTTACTGTGCGTCACTCTGTAAAAACAAAGATGATTAGTGTTGCGATTAGTATTAATGTTCAAGCGTACGTTTTGTGGAGCAATGTATCGATTGAACGCGATTCATGATTATTATATTTGAACGATGCTTTTAATTAAAGGTGTGTAAAATCAACGTGAGATTTCATGTTAGGGCAGGCAGATTTTTGACGGATCCCCTCAACTCCCCGTACTCTCCTACTGTCCAGTCAAAAACCTTGGTAAAGGGTTTGGGCGACATTAACGGTCCTGGAAGCCATTAGATATCGATATCACTAAATACTTCAAATTACTACCGGCTTTCAACGACATCTTGCGGCTGTCACGGTTCTATATAATTTTGTATACATACACACATTAATGAATTATGTAATTCATACTATTACATGTAATGAATTACATAATGTATTAATATTCGTGTTTAACCCACATCTTGCAATGCGGAAGATTATTTGTTACTGTATTGACAGGTTTCAATAGATCAGTTCAAAGTTCCTTGTATTCAAAAGCAGTGTTGCGACTATTTCTACAATACTTAAAGTTAAAAGAAATAGTTATAGGTCGACATCAGTGGCGATAATCAGTAGTTTTCATACTATATTTTATACAAAAAAGTGCATAAATATCATGATACTGCCATCCACTTGCGGCGGGGTTTCAACAAGTACACGTCATCCAGATTGGGAAAGACTGCTCGAATTAGACACCTTTAATTGCATGCATCGTTGCATTATTATAGCGATCAATTGCGTGTAATCGTAAGCTGCCGTTAAACTGTGGACACACACTAATCGGTAGCTTTCACCAACATGACTTTTGTGTCTTCATAAATATAAGATGTCGTAAAACGTTGGAATAATAACAATAATTATATAAGATTGCTACTCCGCCACTGCCCGTAATCTTGTAACGCCAGTTTGGAAGAAGGAAGCGAGAGGACGATGCTTATCATCTTTGTTATTGCACAGTATCTTTAAACAGTAGGCCTAACTGACCATTGATGGGTAACCGGCCTGCAGCAACCACCTCAAAGCAGCTCTCAGACAATGGATAATACGAAACATCTGACTAATAGTGGAAAAGCTTCTATATTATGTAATTTATGTTCTTAAAGACAAACTCCAATAAGCAGCAACTTAGGTTTGCCCTAAGTCATCTGCAAAAGGTTGTAATCAATCGATTACGTAGAAGAAAATGTTGGAATGGGTTAGGGCCAGTGTTTCCGTTAGGGTACAAAAAAGGACGTATATACGCCCTGACCTATAATATTTTTGGACGTAGCTCATGTACTTCGGCTAAAACCTAAAATTTTGGACGTTATGGCCGTTTTTACGGACGTAAAAAGGCCATTTGGGCGTTACGGGAAACACTGGTTAGAGCTTGATGGTTACAAGATAAATAAGACTTTTGAGGGCAATGACGTGACAAGTGGCAACGTTTAGTTGTGAACGATTGACAATTAAGAACACGGCTAAAATGGAAAATAACTGGATTTGAAATTTAGTTACAGAAGCTGGTGTTGTGAGTTTCTTGGATGGCGAAGAAAGCAAATGAATCGTTTTCTGGAACAAACTGTCGTCAGACGTTAACTGTTAGTTAATATCAAGTCAAGGAAGTTGAGATATTTTGGTCATATTATGAGGAAAAGCGAAGACTGTTCGCAGAAGGAAAATAATACAAGGCACAACACCGGATCGTTAGCATGTGGAGGACAAAGAACAGAAAACAAGGAATTGTATGGGATTAACTATGCATCACTTAGTGAGGAGAGCAGAGGGTAGATACAATTGGACTATTCATGGGGTGGCCAATTATGGGGTTAAACGTTCATGGCGCGACTGATGTATCCGTGCCAGGAAGTAAAACTGAAACTGGTGATCAGGCCTTTCAGGTCGCTGGTCCACGTTTGCCTGGAACAATCTTTCTCCACCTATTCAGGAAGACTTATGTTAAACACGCATTTTAAAATACATTTCTTACGTTACTCCGAGCATTTGCACCTGTTAAAGAAACCTATACGTTGCTTAAAACTGACGATGCTAAAAGCAATTGTCCTAATTACAATTACGATAATTACAATTAACCTTTGAAGCGAAGATGGCTCAAGACATGACAAGAAAAAAACAAAAATAAAACAGGACAAAACAAAATAAGACAACATAGGACAATACAATGCAATACAATGCAATACAATGCAATGTGACAGAATAATTCAACCGTTTTTGTAGTATCCTGCTTTAGGTGGCGCATCTATTATAGTCAATCGCCAGTTCATCGTTATTGATAAACAAAATCATTTTTTATAGGATTTCCATGAAAATCTTTTCGGTCACTATGTGTCAGAGTTTTCACATCAGAATGTAGTATTAATTCTGTATAGTTTTGGACAATGTTCAGACTGCCAGCATCATAGATTAACAGTTTACTGTGGGTTTATATTCATCCAGAGAAAACAGATCTTGAGATTTATCAAATGAGATATTTATATAGTCTGAAATAAACGCTTAAAAGGTGTTTAACTAGAACGTAACGAAATATTGTTAAGTGAAATAAAAATTGCGATACTAACATTGTAAGCTTTCATTAGACACCTTTAAATCGTGTTATTCCATTTCTATAAAAAATTCTTTTTCGTTTCATTAACCAGATTCGTCGTTTACGCTGGTCTCCACCAAAAGATATCATCACCGGGAGAAAATTAACAGGACCCTAAAATGCGGCAGATGTTAATAAAGCAGAAACAGCCTCGCATCGATCAGATCTCCGTTCATCTGACGATTCAAACTGTCCATCTCATCTTAAAGAAAAGCCGCATCCGCGTTAGACGACGATTGTACCAATAGTTTCTGTTTAACGACACTGTACCATAACCAGGATGGTTAGCGTCACCCTCCTGTTCATCCAGGCCTGGGACTGGCAATACCATAGTACGAGCACTGGCAGAGTGCGAAGGTAACGATTAGTTAGTTTCCAGGGTTTCACGATATCCTGCAGCTTGAAGTCGCCCTCCTCCTTTTTTCCAGGCTGGGGTCTGGCACTAAATGGCACTTGTAATGATGGAACTAATGCAACTGTTATGCGGAATGAAGCTGTTCTAAATTATTACATTTATAATTAGCCGTCAATTTTGCTCCCAGTGCGAGGTACTCCGAGGAAAAAGAAAGGTTTTAAGGTGAGAGAAAGAGGTAGAGATGCTACTAGATCGGATTGTAGAGCGTAGAGAAGGAGGAAGTCGATTCCATAGAGAGGGACCTATGCACACAAAGGACCTGGATTGAGCCATTGTGGTCCTAACACGGGGAACAAAAAGGTCAAGCCGGTCAGAGGATCTGAGAGGACGCTTTGACGTGGCAGAGAGGGGGCAGAGAAGTTGGTGACAAAGATATTTTGGAGCAAGATCCAGTTGAGAGATTAGAGCATGAGAATGAGAACTTTGAATTGGATGCGCACAGAGAGAGGAAGCCAATGAAGTTGTTCAGCCATAAATGTAGAGATGTGAGAGAATCGAGGGAGGCGAGCTATAAGCTATAAATTATAATGTACACAAGATATCAGCCGATGTGGCATCAAAACCAAGCTGAAATCAGGTCAATATCGAGAAGATCAGTCAGTTAAGATAAATATTCCATCTGTCCACTTACTCTGCTCTTCTCGCCGATGATTGACGAAGAATATGCGCTTAAGACGCCACTACGGTCGCTACACAAAAACGTTTGCCGTTACATAATGCAGGCGCCTTAGTTCATTTTCAGACACAGGGTCGTTTAAAACAGAGAATCCCTAATCGAAAGATACCATTAGTGATTGTTTCCGATACCAGTAATGCCAGGTGAGGGCAAGGCCAACGGCTCTGGAAGTCACAAGATGCCGTTAATGAATGGATAAGTTAAACTATAATAATAGTTAGAAACCCTTAAAAGCCTTTCATCAATGCTATGATTAGCAAGATTAGCGTTGAAGTTAAGTAATTTATCGAAACTGACAACAGAATGACTCTGATTTAACTAGCCAAACTAAACTGAGAACAGTGCTGGGAATGGTAAGACGCATTAATGGAGTGGGCCGAGGGGGCCCAATTAGTTCCATACCAACAGTATTTTGCAATACTAAAACTGCAAATAATAATGTAGGAAAGGTTACCTTGTAAGCACAAGTGCAATCAAACACTAGTTGTACCATTAATGATAATTCTAAATTTCTAATTATATAAAAGAACCCATATTTAAACATGATCCAACTGTTTCTAAAACAAATCCAGACTTTGAAATTTAAGAACTAAATGAAAAGTTTTCATTTAAAGTATTACAGAATGCTATTATACACTCTAGAAGTACTACATCTTCATTTAAGACTGGTCATAAATTTTTTTGTCTAATGGAACTTTCCAGGTTAAAGTTCTGGCTTCACTAACTGATAAATTTATACGAGACCATAGAACACCTGTTACAAGCAAAACGTCCACCACTTTAGCTCAAATTCTATCGAGGGCTGAAAAAAATTCGAAGGGGCATTCCAGTTTAAACTTTCTTTTATGACATTATTTAAAATCCCACATGCAGGCGTCGATTGAAGAAGGTTTTATAGATGTCTAAATAGAAAAAAATTATTCTTTGCGATTATCTACATCTTGTGGCTGTCTGACCCGTTCACGTCAAATTTCTGTCAAGAATTACAATTATAGCGTTAAACCGAAGCTAACGAATAAATAACGTACGTCGGTAACGTTTAAAAGGTGTCTAATAGCAGTATTTTATCATGCAGTGCGGTTTAACGATATCTTGGGGATGGTAGTAATAGTTTAAGTTTAACGACACTGTGTGGTAAGGGGTCATCCATTAATTATGTCAACAAAATAGGGGGAGGCGGTTTGGAAAAGTTTGCCGAAGTTGACGTCAACAAATTTTGTGGAATAAATCACAAAAATATGGTAAATGACTAAAAAAAAAAAAAAGTCATCAGGAAAAATTGTCTAAAAAAGGTTAGGGGGGGTTCTGGGATTGTTGACATAATTTTTTGGGGTCCGTCAATGTTTGACAGTTGTTGACAAGGGGGGTCAAAAAGGCCTAAAATTTGTTGACATAATTAATGGACGACCCCTAACAAAGATCATTAACGTCGCCCTCCTCCTTTATCGAGGAGACTGGCACTGATATAGTACGATCAGTAGCGGAGTTCTTAGCGAGGGGTTTTATTGTAATGGTGTTTGCCAAGGCGTATCCTGCTGATTAGTTGTATGTGAGGCGCCCTTGTAGCGGTATGGCCGTGTTACGGCGCCATAAAAATTGTCGTTATTATTATTATTATTATTATTATTATTATTATCGTTATTATTATTTTTTTTAAATATCCGGAATGGCCCTATTCGTCTGGAACTGTGAATTGTATAGTCTCCTCCGGACAATCTCCACTCTTCCGTAGCACGTGTCCGAAATATGAAACCCTGCTCCGTTTGATCAATCCGAGTGTACCCCACTCCTCTCCACCAGTCTTCAACACCCACTCGTTTACCTCCCAGTCAACTGTATACCCTGAGGATCTGCCGCATTTCAAATGAGTTCATTCTCACCTCCTCATCCTTCTTAACGATAGCGCATTGGATAACATCTGGCACAGAGACCGAGAGGTACCGAGTTCCCCCCGTTGGGCGGATATGCTTTGTAGGTTGCTATTAGCGCCGTTGTATTGCAGGCTGTCTGTTCTGTTAGTAGTTAAGATTTAAATTGCATAACATGTAAATGTACAGCGCAGTGCGTTTGTCAGGTGCTTAATAAAGAAAAGATCATTATTATTATTATTATTATTATTAATCCAGCTCTCACAGCCATACATTGCTACTGGCCACACTAAAACTTCCATAAGTCATATCTTTGTTGAAAACACGACGCTGTGACTTTTACACACCTGTTTTTTTAAATGCTGCCATAATATATAATATTGTCCGTTCCAAATAAAATTTTGCGTGATTATATTTTCAAGAGTCAGAGAGTCCTCAGTGTTAATTGAGCCACAATATGGGAACGTGTCATCCAGTTCCAACCTGCTGCCGTATACCTTCATACCATATGTGGTACCATTTGTTTTCATTCATTCATTCGTTCGTTCGTTCGTTCTTTTTCTTTCGTTCATTCATTCATACATTCATTCATTCATTCATTCATTCATTCATTCATTCATTCATTCGTTCGTTCATTCATTCATTCATTCATTCGTTCATTCTTTCAGAGAACTTGTATAGCGCTCCTCTAAGATACCCACTGAGAGGCGCTCCCAGCCCAACTCCGGCGATAAAGAACAGTTTTCAAAGTCTTGTAAAAGCTGTATGCAGAGTCCCTAGCTAAAAGAACAAGCACATAAGAAGTAAGATTATTCCACGTGGTCGGCCCAACCACTGAAAATGCACGACATGGCATTTAAAGTGGGGCAAAGCGAACAACAAGTTCGCCTCGAAACACAGAACGGAGATTTCCTCGGCCAGCCAAATCTGAGGTGGGACAACAAAGCTCCCACAAGTAGGCAAAGTCGTTCCCAAACTGATCTTTGGCGCCAGGGATTTTTTATCCAACCTTGAGCCAGAGGCGGCGCCAGGGGAGCTAGGGGGGGGGGCTAAGCCCCCTAACTGCGGCTCAGCCCCCCAAAAAGTGGGAAATCACTGCAAATCACAGGGAGGAGGGGACAAAAACGAAGGTTTTGTAGCTTTAGCCCCCAAACCTGAAATCCTGGCGCCGGCACTGCCTTGAGCGAGCTGCCCAGTATATGCAAATGGACGGCAATTTCACCAATCATTTCATAGAGCCAGCCAATAAGGGCGTATACCCCTATAGCGGCCGATAAGCCAACCTTAGGGCATCTGGTTGTTTATAGTTTATTTTTTATTTCGTTTAGTTTACGGGTTTTTTAGAACCGCGCCAGGGACTTGACCGCTGTAATAAGCTTACGGATATAATTTCAATCACGCCAGAGGCTCAGCGGCAATGGACTTACGGCTGACGAGTATATAAAGAGTCTATTGAGAGCTTTAAAAAGATGTCTTAAAAGATCAGAATCGTATTATAGTCCGGAAACAGTTTCTAGGAGTTCTTAGTTTTCAGGAATTTCCATTTGACATAGTCGTATTTTTCTACACATTTAGTGTTTAATTACAGAAATGCATTTATTCGGTGGGGGTGGGGTTGAACCCGTAAAACTGCCCCTATACCTTCCATGTTAGAGATCAGGGAATTTCCCAGTGATTAGCGACACCTTACGACAGCCAAAGGATTATCAATAACAAACAGTTTAATTTCGAAGATACCATATTATGACGTATGGTTGCTAATGGCAACTAACTTGGCTCAGTTTAATTTCAACGATACCGTATTATGACGTATGGTTGCTAATGGCAACGAGCTTGGCTTGGAAGGTATGAAGGTATCGCAACTTCGTCGAGAAAAGGACAATGAGTTGCCGATGATGTCCACTAACCTTTGTTCATGGCCCCTCTTCTCACCAGCTTGCTCTTTCCCAATCTATTGAATCTCTTTCTGCTGATCTCAATTGTTGGATGTCTTTCACTCAACTCTTCCAAGACTCAATTGATCTGGCTTGGCACTCGCCAACAGCTAATTAAACTTGATTACGATTTACTTGCCAAGCAGTTCCCTCAGTTTACTTTCTCGACAAATGTCCGTAACCTGGGTGTTACTCTTGACAGTACTCTTTCTTTCTCTGCATATATCTCTAATCTCTCTCGGTCCAGCTTTTTATCACTTGCGGCGTCTACGTGTCATTCGACGATCTGTCCCCTCGCTGATTTTTTCTTCCATGGTTCATGCCTTTGTCTGTTCACGCATTGACTACTGTAACTCGTTACTTATGGGCCTACCTGGAGGCAGGTACAACGGGTCTCGAGTTCGATGGCTATACAACTGAAACGCAAAAGCGATCACATTAAGCAAAAGACATAACACCTTTTTAATTAAACGGGTGGTCTTAAACAGAAATTTTAAACACCTTTTTTATGGAAGTAACGTACGTTATTAAAAGGCCGTGCGACAACCCTTGGCAGTACTTAAACTCCGCTACTGTTCGCTTTCTGACAGTGCCAGTCCCAAGCCTGGATAAAGGAGGAGGGCGACGCTAATAGTCTTTGTTACCACACAGCTAGTCGTTAAACAGAAAAACCACCTTGGCAGTACTTCGAATTTCTTGCCAGATGAGACAAACACTATAACGCTATAAATCCGCCGTTCCCCTACCTATTGTAGTGCCAGTCCCAAGCCTGTAGAAAGAAGGAGGATCACGCTAATCATTTTTGTTATGAAACAGTGTCGTTAAACATAAAGAAACCCTTTGGAAGAATATGAACACATGCTCAGACTACCGTGTAAATCGTGAGAAGAGAGCTTTTCGGAACTACTATGTAAAGGGTGCTACGTTAAGTGTTTCTTTACATGTATACATAATCGGTGTATGCAGGGTCTATTATTTAACGATTGTGGTTCTGAGCTTGCTGAGTGGACTCCGTATAATGACCGTCTTTGGAAACGAGTTTGCAGAATAACGGCAACTCACTCGGCAGTGTCTGGTTGGGCAAATATTATTATTATTATTATAATTATTATTATTATTATTATTATTTTTTTTTTTTTTTGCCCGAGGTACAAAGGATCCCTCAGGCTCTAAGATACTAATTATAATTGTGTTTTACGGGTTCTCGTCTCCATCGTGTTGGATAATATTATTATTATTATTATTATTATTATTATTATTATTATTATTATAATTATTATTATTATTATTATTATTATAGCAAAGTGAGTAATTTAGCATGGTAAGGTCGAGGAAAAACAGATGGCGTTCCCGCGTTGGACAGCTACCGAGAGTCTTTGGAATAGGTAGTTTGTTTCGAGGGTGTCATGGGTTGCATCCGTCAACCTTCGTCCAAGCTCCAACACAAAATTCAATCCTTCTGAGCTCCAAGCACCGCTGGACTCAAGTGCTACCGCCACAAAAGCATGTGTTCGGGTGATTGTGGCGTATTTCAATCTCTTGGCGGCGGCTGCCCGGTTTGCGGCCTCACCCGCTTCGGTTGATGTTGTTGCCAGATGTGACTTTGCGAATGTGTCCGAAACTGTCACATCCCAAGTGAGGCATCTTCCGCATGACCACGGGATGAGTGTCACGCCGTCCGGTCGTTTACCATCTTCTCTGGTGAGGCCCAACGGTTCTTTCTGAGAAGGGATATTTGCTCTTCCGAAAGATCGCCATATGATATCGTTGAGGGATGTTATGCCGTTGATGTCTGCCAGCGTTTTTCTGCAGGCCAGACCGTGAAGTCCTCTGGCGTCGACTCTCTCACCACAGTGACACACATGAGGTTCGCACAGTGTCGTCCCGAGTCGAATTCCAACCGCGATCCGTATTACTTCGTCAGTTAAACGGAGTCCCAATGCAGTAACCGGAGGCGCTAACAACCAATCTCCCGCGTGTGGTGCCTGAGAGGCCAAGAGACGAGCCCGGTCTAGTGTGTTGTTCGCCGATTCGTGCAGAGTTGTCCATGCTTTACTTATCCAGCGGCTGTCCCATTCTCTTTGACGATGAGCTGCTGATCCTGTTGGTGGTTCTGAACCCGTGAGTAGTGTCCATGCTTTCAGAGCTGTATCTACGAGATCGTCTGAGGTGTCAGCTGATTCTGGTGGTAGCATGTTTGCCTGGAGTTCGCTAGTGCTCGCAGCAGATGCCAAGAAGGCAGAAAGTGCCAGCGTTGCAGCACAGCAATTATTATTATTATAATTATTATTATTATTATTATTATTATTATTATTATTATTATTATTATTATTATTATTATTATTATTATTATTATTATTATTATTATTATAATTATTATTATTATTATTATTATTATTATTATTAATATTATTATTATTATTATTATTATTATTATTATTATTATAATTATTATATAATTATTATTATTATTATTATTATTATTATTATTATTATAATTATTATTATTATTATTATTATTATTATTATTATTTTATTATTATTATTATTATTATTATTATTATTATTATTATTATTATTATTATTATTATTATTATTATTATAATTATTATAATTATTATTATTATTATTATTATCATTATTATTATTATTATTATTATTATTAGTATTATTATTATTCTAATTATTATTATTATTATTATTATTATTATTATTATTTTTATAATTATTAATTTTATTATTATTATTATTATTATTATTATTATTATTATTATTATTATTATTATTATTATTATTATTATTATTATTATTATTATTATTATTATAATTATTATTATTATTATTATTTTTTTATTTTTTTTTTTTTTTTTATTTCCCTGAATTACTTCATTCCCCCAGGGACTTATAAAATTATAAAAGCAATGTGTCTGGAACGGCTACTCCTCATCCATGTCGGGCGTGGGTTTGATAAATGTGCCACTAAAAGCTACGGCGTTGAAGCGTTGTACTGTGACCGAGATCCTCTGAAAAATGTAGCTGGTCTCTCTTGGTTCACCCGTAGTTAGCGTGAGGTGGCGACCCAGGTCAGAAATAAAATTGAGGCCAGCGGTATTGATGGGACCCAGCGTTTCCAGGGCTAGCGGTATGAAAACGTGTGTTTCTAGACAGGCGTGATATTTCTGTGTCTTCCTGTCCTCCGCCAGACTCGCCGCTGCCCCCGCTCTGGCTGCTGATGCCGTAAGGTACGACGGTGCCAGAGTGTCTATAACCGTGGCGTCCCACACCAGACTTCTGCCGGCTTTCCAAGGGATTAGGGTGATCCCATCCGGTCTATACATATTCCGACGTATTATTATTATAATTATTGCTGCTATTATTTTTGCTATTATTATTATTATTATTATTATTATTATTTCTTTTATTATTATTATTATTATTATTATTATTATTATAATTACTATTATTATTATTATTATAATTATTATAATTATTATTATTATTATTATTATTATTATTATTATTATTATTATTATTATTAATTATTATTATTATTATTATTATAATTATTATTATTATTATTATTATTATTATTATTATTATTATTATTATTATTATTTATTATTATTATTATTATTATTATTATTATTATTATTATTATTATTATTATTATTATTATTATTATTATTATTATTATTATTATTATTATTATTATTATTATTATTATTATTATTATTATTATTATTATTATTATTATTATTATTATTATTATTATTATTGTGCTAATTCACTGTAGTCACATCCTTTGCAATCTGTCTGTGATCTATGGGATTTGTTTATGATCTCTCTTTATTCTGAATCGAACTTTAACACAATTGAACGTCACAGATGATCATAGTAAGTTGTACAGTCTCAGAATTGATCATCAATGATCCTTTTTGGTAAACGATTCAACGGGGAGAACAATCTGACTCCGCTTATCTAGTCATCCCCATATTATGTTAGCAATAGAATATACCATCAACAAGATGTTCTGTGATCGTATGTCACCAAACGTATGAGACAATGAAACACAACTGTTCGAGTGGCCAACAATAGTTAGTGAATGCAGTCAGTACAAATCAGTCAAATAATTTTTATAAGCACTTTTGAAAGCTATTAATGAATGTGACTCACGTATATCAGTATTAATTGAATTCCATAACTGTGGGCCTTTAACTCTAACAGAAAAATATCGAACATTTATCCTGCAGACCTCAGATCGATAGTTCTACCTGTAATAGTGCCTATATCTGGTGTTATTCATTCATTCATTCATTTCATTTCAGATATTTATATAGCGCCCCTTCAAGATTTCTACTCAGAGGCGCTCCCCAGACTACAGCGCGGACACTGAATCGGAGTTTCACGCCGAAGCGCATGAGCAATTGCGAGTGCTACTACTGGGACTTGCCCAGGGTCCCTACGCGGCGGCTTGAGGTGGATTCGAACCCGCAACCCTCCGGCTGCAAGGCACCAAATATACCCCTACTACCTACCGCGCTGCTATGATCATGTATTACGGCGTTTACAAGAAAGAAGTTACTAACTAGTGCAGGGAGCACTTTCAACCGATGTATTATGATTACTCATGATTACTCATAGAAGAGACCACAGATTGAAGATTAAGGCGCTTCAGAAGTCACCAAATAAGATTTGATTAGAATGTTCCTCAGATTCAGAATGGCTGTCCTGAATGGCGTAATAAACCCAACATTCGTGTAATGTACAATTTTATGTTGGCGCTAAATGAATGCAATTGTAATTTATTTTATGTTGAGTCATAACAATCACAGTGTAAGCTACGAAAATGTGCTTGATATAATATACAGTCTAAACTGCAGCTGATTATTTTAAATTATTATTGTGGACACCTTTTTAACAGAAGCTGCACAGGTATAAAGATGCATGTTTACCTTTTTCTACAGATACTGTATAAGCATCGTCCACAGATTTTGACAGCATTGTAAGAACTTCCTCAAATGCAGCAATAGAGCTGTAAATAATTGTAAATATTGTATTTACAATACAATTAAGACCTAGTTAAGACTCAGGATTGGACTGTATTAGAATGCATTAGATGCCTACAACGAGGGTGATGTGATGACAATGACCTCGGATACACACCCTCCATGACCTTCGGGGTGAGCTACACTGGCTTCCAGTTGCTGATCGTGTTAATTTCAAGATCGCTACGCTGGTTTGGAAGGCTACGACTGGCACTGCTCCGGACTACATTGCTGAACTGTGCCTTCCAGTTGGCACTCAAACTGGTCGGCGGGCTCTCCGGTCTGCCTCGCGAAATGACTTGATTGTACCTTCGTTTCGAACCACCACACGTGCTCGTCGGGACTTCTCGATTGCGGCGCCACGGATCTGGAATACTCTTCCGCCATCTGTGCGTGCCACTAATGCTGCATGTGGTTACATGGTTTTCTCTCGACTCTTAAAGACGCACTTTTTCAGAAGTTTGATGGCCACGTGTTGAGCGCTTCTGTGAGAGTCTTAAGTGGCGCTATATAAATGTCTTGTTACATTACATTACATTACATTACTTTATCTGGCGATCAACCGAGGTCGCCAACCGATTCATGCGACGTAAATAACATGGAGAGAGTGCAATCTTCCGATCGAGCGACAAAGCGATATATATTGTGTCTGACGTAAACAATTAAAAGGTGTCTAAACTGAGCTTAATATCATTCGTTGCAGCAAATGGTTACGACATCTGGCGACTGCAGTGGTCTTTGAGGTTGTCCTTAGCTTACTTAAAAGAAATCATAGTGTGAAAAAATAAAACATACAAGTGTCTAGCCGGAGAAAAGCGATTTAAACATATTATTCTCTCTCTCCCTATCACTGCGGGTTTACTCAATGGCCTTGATCGACGTAAAATGTCGCAAAAACTAATGTAGAAATTTATTTTAACTTCATTTTTATATATATCTATTACCAAAGAACACAAACAGGTTTAAACATCTAGTGTGGTCACTGTGTTTAAACATAAACATTTGATATACGCAGCGATTGACCGAAAATGCATTAACCAGATGTAATAATTGTTTTTGAACAGTTCTCGCTGTTCCTATAATTGCATGGATCCAGACTTACACGCCATCTTATGGCATCAAATGCCGTTCACGTCCTACATAATATTATAATGAAGACCGTTGAATATACAAGGCCACGCTTCTACATTTATTTGTAGGGCACAAATCACACGTAAAAGAGGTGTGTTATTATTCAGAACAGCTATTACCGTTCGTATGACATGGCTCCGGACAATTTTAGGCATCAAAGGGCGTTGATATCGGCAGAAATTATTTTGAACAGTTCTCAATTTTCTCACTAACTTGGAACATGTTGGAGTTTTCTGGTGCTAGGTTTGCGTACGGGACTTATTCGATCATGTGGGCCGCCTTTAAACGCTGGAGGACGACCGACGCGGATCGTTGGAGTGATCTCGATCTTCAGTTAGTTGTGGCTCCTTCAATCAACCGATCGACACACGACGAATGCTTTCTTCTGCGTACTCCTTGTGCCTCAACGAGTAGCCCGACCTCCAATATCTTCTACCAGTGAGGGACTGCTGTGAGGGACAGGCTGTCTGTTCTGTTAGTAGTTAAGATTTATGTCTTCTGTCATTTGCGTTCTTGTGAATTGTTTCAATTGCATAACTGTAAACTGTACCGGTTGCGATGTGTCAACCGGATTGTTTCAATAAAGGAAGAATTATTATTATTAGTATTATTATTATTATTATTATTATTATTATTATTATTATTATTATTATTATTATTATTATTATTATATTATATTATATTATATTATTATATATTATTATTAATAAAGGAATTATTATTATTATTATTATTATTATTATTATTATTATTATTATTATTATTATTATTATTATTATTATTATTATTATTATTATTATTATTATTATCGTGCGTGCGAACGCTGTCACCTGTCGTCGCTCTACTCTATCGACGCAACTTGGCTCAGAGACTCTGAACATCCATGCCATCTTCAGTTTTCGACGGGAATCCGTTGGCTGGTTCCACGCGTGTGCGTGGGCCCACCACAGGCGACTTTTTCAGCTAACTATGCGTTGTTTTGCTAACTGATGTAATATTTTTGTTCGTAATGATACTTAACATAATAATAGGCTAGTGCAGAGAGTGCCTCTGAATAGGTCTCTTGAAGAGGCGCTATATAAATTCTCAGAATGAATGAATTGCTCCTCTAATGGCAACTCATTAATTAAAATAAGTGTATATAAAATAACATAGAACATAAGTTACGTATCTGTGTAGTTAAACAAAATAATTTTTAACTATGTCATGACGTGATCCCTCTGTATTACGAGAAGTTAAGTGTTAATTAATTTTGTTTAAGTTAATGTCGATATCCACGGCCTTAGAAACGAAAGGTATCATTGAACAGTTCAATATATATTACGTTCGTTTTGCACACCTTTAAAAGGACTAAATGCAGTCATATAAGTTCAATTAATCAACGTTGGGATTTGTCCACAATTCAACCTCGATAACTATGCAGCTATACCAGAAAACAATGAGAAATTTAGGATATTCTTTCCTACAGACGTCAACGACCTCTGTTACCACACAGTGGTCGTTAAACAGTAAACAAAACTATAAATAAATAAAATTCTGTCCACGTTACCAACGTTTGATGGCATAAGATATGGCTAAACAGTCGTTATATAAACAATTAATTCATATCTGCATCAAATGCCATAAGATGTCGTTAAATTACTTAAATCGAAACTTAATCCAGTCTCATATCTATGATAAATACAGATGCAGAGAGACGTCAACGAACATGTCAGCCGCAAGAGGTCGTTTAACAACGAATACTGCAAATATATCTGGTTTTTCTAAGACACCTTTATTTTGTTTAATTACGACTCAATATATATTTCTTTCTCTTCATTTTCGTAACTCATTCCCAATTCGGACAGTCTGTACGCGACAAACACGACAATTATTGAACATGATCATTAAGTAACAGTCGATATTAAGTCATTGCAATAAATTATTATATATTATTATTATAGTTTAAAGACGGCATTTCTTACAATCACACGTTTAATTAGTTTTTTTGGACTTTGACCTCCACTTCCATTGCAAATTAGTTATTTATATTATATCGAAAACACGATAAAAAGGTGTTTCAACAAAGAGTAACGATTTCACTAGTATATTTTATTTTAGCGACATATTTAGCTATAGACGGGAATCCGTTGCTTGGTTCCTCGTGTTTGCGTGGGCCCGCCACAGGCGACTCTTTCAGCTTAGTGTGCATTGTTTTGTAAACTGATGCAATATTTTAGTTTGTAATGACATTTGACATCATAATATTCTAGTGCATAAAGTACCTTCGAAGAGGCGCTATGAAAATTCTCAGAATGAATGATTGAATAATTATTGTTCCTCTAATGGAAACTCATTAATTAAAATAAGTGTCTGCAAACTAACATAGAACATAAGTTACATATCTCTGTAGTTAAGCAAAATAATTTTTAACTATGTCATGACGTGATCCCCTGTATCACGAGTCATTAAAATTTAACTAATTCTGTTTGAGTTAAAGTCGATATCCATGGCCTTAGAAACGAAAGGTATCGTCGAACATATCAATATGTATTATGTTCGGTTTGCACACCTTTAAAAGGATTGCATACATTCATATAAGTTCGATTTGCGTTCAATTAATCAACGTTGAGAATAAAGCAGTGGAACAAGTAATAATAATAATAATAATAATAATAATAATAATAATAATAATAATTTTCTTTATTAATTCAAACCGACAAACGCAGTGTGATTACAGTGTACAGTTATGCAATTGAAATCTTAACTACTAACAGAACAGACAGCCTGCAATACAACGGCGCTAATAGCAGCCTACAAAGCATGTCCGCCCAACGGGGGCTCGAACTCGGTACCTCTTGCTCTCTGTGCCAGATGTTATCCAATGCGCTATCGGGTAACAGAGTTTGTGTATTTGGGAGGTCTGATAACGGAGGACGGCCGATGCACAAAGGACATCAAACGTAGAATTGGTTTGTCGTGTGCCATGTTCGGCCAACTGAACAAGATATGGAAAGGAAACAGCATATCGACAAGAACAAAGATGAAACTGTATGGAGCTTTTGTCATCCTAGTGCTGCTGTATGGATCCGAGTGCTGGTGCATGCGCAGAGAGGATGAGAGGAGATTGCTGGTGGCGGAAATGAGCTGGCTGCGAAGAATACTGGGCAGAAGTAGGAGAGACAAGATCCGAAATGAGGTGACCCGAGAGGAGCTGGGACAGAGGGAGACAGTGGTGGATAAGATCAGGAAAAGGAGGCTCACATGGTTCGGTCATGTGACGAGAATGAACAACAAAAGGCTCCCAGCCGCGGCACTGTATGGACATGTGGAGGGAACACGAAGTCGAGGAAGACAAAGAAAGACCTCGATGGACAATATAATGGAGGATCAGAGGGCACAAAACATGGATATGAGGGAAGCCATGGATAAAATCAGAGACAGAACGATTTGGAGATGTCATGTTAAGGACTCATCGTTGGCGCACGCCTGACGGAGGAGAGAGAAGAAGAAGAGAAGAAGAATCCACGTTGGGTTTTGTTCACAATTCAACCTCGATAACAATGCAGCTATAACAGAAAACAATGAAATTTAGGATATCCTTTCCTACAGACGTCAACGACCTCTATTCTATTCTATTCTATTCTATTCTATTCTATTCTATTCTATTTATGGACTTATAAAGCGCCTCTCGCAGTACAACCTAATCAGAAGCGCTTCCAGTGCGAAGGGCCCCTCGAAAAAAGAAAAGTCTTAAGAGAACGAGCAGAAGCAGTGGTACCTCCAAATAACATTACAGCACGAGTTAAAGCAGGGAGGTCATTCCACAGCAAAGGTCCAACGGAGGCATAGGCGCGATGCTGTGCTGTGGCAGTCCGAGACCTCGGAACTAGAAGGTCATGATGGTCAGAAGAGCGGAGAGGACGTCCAGAGGTAGCTGAGATAGGCCGTCTCATAAGATCACAGAGGTAGCGTGGAGCTTGAGGTAGCGTGGAGCTTGACCTAAAAACGTTACTGTTAACGTTACACTGTTACCACAGTGGTCGTTAAACAGTAAACAAAACCAAAAATAAATAAAATTCTGTCTACGTTACCAACGTTTGATGGCATAAGATATCGCTAAACAGTCGTTATATAAACAATTAATTCATTTCAGCATCAAATGCTATAAGATTCTAGATGTCGCTAAATTACTTAAATCGAAACAGTCCATTCTCGGATCTATGTTAAATACAGAGGTTGAGACATCAACAAACTTGTCAGTCACATTATTACAGCTTTTAACTTAAAAGCAATTTGTAGTTTTCATGAAACACGATTTAAAGGTGTTTATGATTAGTCCTCGATTCGTCATTTATCTGTCCTCTGTCCGCCTCTGATCCTTCGACAATCCTGGATCAAGGATCCTGAGTGGCCGAGTGGGTTGGTAACCTGCTCGTCACGCCGGCGCCCCGGGTTCGCTTCCCGGTCGGGTCGGTTTATCAGAGATTAATTTCTCGGATCTTTACTGCGGGTGGCTCGGTCGCATTATAAACGTGGAGTACAATACAACACACAATACAACACATCACAATACAACTGGGGCGCGGTGGTTTAGGGTATGTTCGGTGCCTTGCAGCTGGAGGGTTGCGGATTCGAATCCACCTCAAAGTCGCCGCGTAGGGACCCTGGGCAAGTCCTTCACTCGCAATTACTCCTGCGCTTCGGCGTGAAACTCCGATTCAGCGTTCGCGCAGTAGTCGGGGAGCGCCTCTGAATGGGAAATCTGGTAGGGGCGCTATAACAAGTGTTCAAATACAATACAATACAATACAATCCGTCCTCGATTTGTCCTCGATCAAAGCCTTGACCGTGTGAAATGAACTTCTCGAACCTCTGAACTAAGAGCCAGCCGTCAAACCCACATTTAACTTGGTTTATTTGGTTCTTCACGGGTGCGAGTGCCCGCTTTGGTGACTATTTCAGATTCAGACGCTGTACAGATCTTGAGAGTTCGGATAGCGTGTACGGTGTAACGCCACGAAGGCATCTAAAACACATGATATTCCACGTAGTAATGAGTTGTTAGCGACACCTTGCGGCTGCCAGATCTTTATCTTTTAATACAATTCTTAATGGACCGATTACATACGACACCTTTAAATTGATTTCTACCTAGCTATATATAAGTAATTTTCGCTCAATCTCTACGTTCTCCCTCCTCCAGATACTCTCCCGTTAATTATCGAATACGCTGCAACGCTTACGAAAACATCTCAATGCACTTAAACAGTCGACCCTTTAGTTTGGTCAGTTGCTGCTCAACGACGCTGTCTCATAAAACACGATCAAGGTCGCCCTCCTGCTTTACCCAGGCTTGGTACTGGCACTGCCAGAGAACAGGCTGTGGAAGAGTTTGCCATCCAATGAAAATCGTTGACGATAGCACAGCCTCACTGTACTGCTCCACCTGCATCAAATGATGGAGTTCCTCATGAGTTTCTCAATTGTATTGTATTGTATCTAAAGATTTATATAGCGCCCCTCTCAGAATAACTATTCAGAAGCGCTCTCAGCACGAAAACCCCGGGGGAAAAGAACGTCTTTAAAGAACGAGAGACCAAAGAGGAAAAACTAGTCATTAGTGAACCCCTTCCATCCACAATCCCATCCACAAACACCTGACGAAGGCAATAAATATAACGGGAACTAAAAATTATGCATGTCTAATCAAAGGGAGAGAGTATATATGCAACGAAGAAATAGCTGCTCCGAACATATCTCTCATCGGCAGTTGTCCAAACACCTCACTGGCGCTCTACCTACAGGTGAAAGCAGAAATACCTTTCGTCAAGCTACGTTTGACATCAACTACAAGATTTCTTGAAAAACAAATTTATCGCGAAAATAATTTCTGTTGTTGTCATTAGCTGTCGTTAAACTCTGGATTATCCAACATTAGGTTTAAGATGGATGTTTGCATAAAAGCGTTGGTAATAGACACCTTTAATAAACGCTCTTCCTACTCTATATAGATTTCGGTTTCGTAAACGAGGTCATTTGACTGTTCACACATTTAAAACACGTAAACCAATCCAATTGATTTATAATGAATGTATTAGCTATCTATTTCTTATAAATTTCTTGTTTATTTCCAATAGATTTCAAACAAAATCTAACAATTCATCATCTCTGTTCCCTGACCCTACGTCTGACCCTGCCATCTCTGTCTGTCTCTCTGTCGCTCTTTTCACAGATTTTACAGAATGATTCGCTGCTGGCGGAAGTGATACCTTAACACTGCTTTAAGTGGCACACATAAGTCATCCGCCGATCCTTCTTTATGATAAATAAAATCATTCTTTATGGGAGTTGCTTGAAAATCGGTTTAATCACTTTGGGTCAGAGTTTCCACATCAGAAGTTTGTATTAATTTTGAGCAGATTTGAAACTCTTCAAACACCTGACACTGCCAGCATCATTGATTAACTTCGAGACCAATCACATTAGGCAAACCAGTACGTCTTCGATTTGCAAATGAGATATTTATATCATTTCAAAGACACGATTAAAAGGTGTTGAAACAGAGCATAACGACTTAAGTAAGTAAGTAAGTAAGTAAGTAAGTAGATCCTTTATTGATCCAATTGCTAACCGCACTTTGGTGTACATTATGAAGTATATAATCACGAATAAATCATCATAATAATAAAAGTTTTGCGTGCCAGACTGTCTGCAACAGGTAAAATTCTGTCATGTTTACGTGGACGTAGAGCATATACTACAGTTTTAATTGGGGGCAGTAGGTCATGTAGAGCATGGCCTGGATCTGCACGAACAGCACTTGTATATTTGTATTTTAGCTACATCCTGTACTTGTTGTCGTAATCTATACATTAAAGAAAAGTAATTTGTCATGTTGTATGACGACCAATTCATTTTATTAGTAATAAGAAATTGGTTTCTGTTTAGCAATCTGTATCAAGCTTCATTTGGACTGACACCATAAGGAAAGGGCGGTGTTGGAGTTGCTGTATTGGTGATTGAGCAACATGGTAAATTAATAGAATAAATTCTACCCTGACTCATCTGATCCTATACGTCTTCCAATCTTCTAAGCGTCTCTTCCTCTGTCTGTCTGTCTCTGTCTGTCTGTCTCTCTTTGTTTTCTCTCTTGCTCTCCAGTGCATTGTTTAAAAAAATGAAATGATAACAATCTTACAAATATAGTAAAATTAAATAAAAATAGAGTTACTAAGATTGTAAAGCTTTCTTTAGATACCTTTAAAACGTGTTCTTCCGTTTCTATAAAAGTGTCTTTTCTTTTCACTTTATTAGCTGTTTCGGCGTGAACAGAATTCACCAAATATATCATTATCGGGAGAAAACTAACTGGAACCTAAAACCATGCAGATATGACCAAAGAAGAATATAATAGTCGCGCATCAGCTCATATTATGACGATTCAAACTGTCGAACTCATCTTAAAGAAAAACCTGATCCGCGTTAGATGACGATTGTACTAATAGTTCCTGTTTTAATGACAGTGTACCATTACAACGAGGTTAAAGTCGCCCTCCTCTTCATCCAGTCCTGGGACTGGCAATACCAGCAGTGGCGGAGTTAGAAGGTAACGATTGTTTTGTTTCCAGGGTTTAACGACAATTTCTGGCTTGACGTCGCCCTCCTTCTTTTTCAGCCTGGGAACTGGCACTATCTGGCACTTGTAATGACGGAATTAATGTAACTATTATAAGGAATTCGATGGATGCAGAGTTTAACGACAATGGCAACATAGTAGAGGTCTGCGGGTAGAGCATTTCTGCTACCCGACCCGTACCCGTAACACAGGACCGCTACCCGTACCCGTACCCGACCCGTAGTCAAAATTACTACCCAACCCGACCCGTACCCGCGGGTATACCCGTACCCGTACCGTACAAGCCACATAATTAATAGGCATTCCCATAATCCGAGCCCCTAACAGTCCAATACTCTCACAAAGCATGTAGCAGTAATAATAATAGTATGATGTTGATGATCACATGCAGTAATAATAATAATAATAATAATAATAATAATAATAATAATAATAATAATAATAATAATAATAATAATAATAATAATAATAATTACTGCAATCTTGCGTATGAGGAACCATCTCAGCTCAAATTTGGCAGCTACACCATATACTCTAGAATGGGCCCGCAGCAAGGAGATCCGCTAGGCCCTTTGCTTTTCTGCCTCCCACTACAAACGGCACTCCTCAAATTAACCTGTCCTCTCGCCTTCGGTTTTCTGGACGACATATCGCTGGGTGGACCATCATCGACGGTCGCAGCGGATATGGCTTCGTTAGAGGCCGATTGCGCAGACTTGGGCCTCACCCTCAACAGATCGAAATGCGAGGTGACGGCCAAGGATCTTCGGCAGATTACCAACAGCTCTTTCAGTCAATTCGAGCGAGTTGAACCGGACTCGATGTGCCTACTGGGCGCCCCACTCTCCACCGGACCGGCTCTTCAAGGCGCGCTGGACGCAAGGGTGGAAGAGCTGGACAGAGCTCTGAGCAGACTGGGTTTAATAGCGCGGCAGGACGCACTGCTCATCTTGAGAAGCTCATTGGGCGCCCCAAAACTGCTTCATACCCTCAGATGCGCACCATGCGCAGGCCACCCCACTCTGTCTGTTTACGACCAAAGACTCCGCAAAGGCCTGGAAGACCTCTTAAATATCAATCTGACGGATACACAATGGATGCAATCCACCCTCCCCATTGGCATGGGCGGACTGGGTATACGTAGGGTGTCATCGCTGGCGCTCCCCGCCTTTCTGGCATCTGCCGCGGGCACCCTCGTTTTACAGTCAGATATCCTCAGACAGCTGGAGGGCAACTCGGACCCACACGTGAGAGAGCTGGAGGCGAGTTGGCGAGAAGACTCGGGGTTGGACATAACAGAGACGTTCCCAGGTCACCTCCAATCCAAGTGGGACAAACCACTTCTTCAACGGTCTTCTTCAGAGCTGTTCACCACACTAACTGAAAAATTCGACCAAGCCAGATGGAGGGCTGTCACTACCGAACATGCTGGTGACTGGCTTTACACACTACCGATCACGTCCTGTGGCCTGAGACTGAGCGACGAGGCGGTCAGGGTGGCGGTTGGACTGCGTTTGGGAGCTAACATATGCGAGCCTCACACGTGCGCTTGCGGTGTAGCAGTCACCGCTAGGGGCGAGCATGGTTTGTCCTGCTCTCTGGGCTTTGGCCGAGTGGCACGCCACGGGGCCATCAACGACCTGGTGTACCGTGCTTTATCGAAAGCTGGGTTCCCAACAATCAAAGAACCGCAGGGGTTGTTCCGATCTGACGGAAAAAGACCGGATGGGATCACCCTCATCCCTTGGAAAGCCGGCAGAAGTCTGGTGTGGGACGCCACGGTTATAGACACTGGCACCGTCGTACCTTACGGCATCAGCAGCCAGAGCGGGGGCAGCGGCGAGCCTGGCAGAGGACAGGAAGACACAGAAATATCACGCCTGTCTAGAAACACACGTTTTCATACCGCTAGCCCTGGAAACGCTGGGTCCCATCAATACCGCTGGCCTCAATTTTATTTCTGACCTGGGTCGCCACCTCACGCTAACTACGGGTGAACCGAGAGAGACCAGCTACATTTTTCAGAGGATCTCGGTCACAGTACAACGCTTCAACGCCGTAGCATTTAGTGGCACTTTTATCAAACCCACGCCCGGCATGGATGAGGAGTAGCCGTTCCAGATGCACTGCTTTTATAATTTTATAAGTCCCTGGGGGAATGAAGTACCTCAGGGCATAAAAAAATATAAAAAAAAATAATAATAATAATAATAATAATAATAGTAATAATAATAATATAGTTTCTTTAGAGCCCTCAAGGGATCATTTTTTACCTCGGGCGATAAAAAAGGAAAATAATAATAATAATCACAATAATAATAGTAATAATAATAATAATCAAATAATCTTAAACATAGTCTTAAACATAGTCATAATGAGGTTCATGATGATGACAGTGACCGTGTTTCATGGATAATCGTCCTGCCCAAATGAATTTCTTAATGTTGGGAGTATGGCTTTTCAGATTTATGGCCCAAAATGAAACGATTTACCAATTTTGGTGCAATATTAGAAGGTTATAGTAACACCCGATGCAGCTATATCATCCACCATAATTTGATGCCAGAAAAACTCAGAATTAACAATATTATCGTGGAACTTTCAAACTTCAACGACCGATTACAAAAGGGTACAGATGTGACAGCTATAGTAAGTCTGACTCATCATTACATATAACCCCAAAACTTCAGTTCGGTACGGGTAAAACCGGGTATACCCGTACCCGTAATGCTCCTACCCGTACCCGACCCGACCCGTAAAATGTCTACCCCCGGCCCGTCCCGACCCCCGTACATGTAACTATTATGAGTAATTCGATGGATTCAGAGTTTAACGACAATGGCAACATAGGCCGTTGACGTCGACAGAAATGATTTTGAGCAGTTCTCACCGTTCATATTATGGCCTAATTTTATCGACTGGTTTCCCAGTTTAACGGCAGCTTATGACAACATTGGCCGTTGCCGCCGGCAAAGATTAGTTTTGGCATATTACGGTAACGAACTACTGTTCGTCGAAACCTGCTTATATAAAGAAGAAGAAGGTTTTGTTTTAAAGGTGTCGTTAACAGCTTTGGCTTCCTATTTGTTTCTGCAACAATATCTTGTGCTTGCCAGGTCTCATCTTAAACGAAAAGTAATTTAAAACATTGATATCGTTAAACAATGAATATTGGGGGCATTGTAAAAAATTTTCAGACCCCTTTAAATGGTGGCCTTGGAACGCTATGAAATTCTCGTTTTCTTTGCATTGTATTTCTAAATAATGTCTTCAACGACCTTTGATGTCTTAAGACGACGTTAAACTTGCACACCTCTTTAAAGCGCTGAATTTGCTTTATAAGAAACAGTGGCAATTTGCCATTCAAAATTGCTTAGATGTTACCTTCAGTGTAGTTGTTCCACAGTAAGCGAAAGTGGTCTTGTAGGCCGAAAGATGTTTCACAATGTAAAATATGCAGAAAGATTTTCAAATGGGGGGTCCGGTGGCGCGTTGGATAACATCTGGCGAAGAGTGCGAGAGGTACCGAGTTCGAGCCCCGTTAGGGCGGATTTGCTTTGTAGGCTGCTATTAGCGCCGTGTATTACAAGCTTTCTGTCTGTTCTGTTAGTAGTTAACTAGTTAAGATTGTTTCAATTGCATAACATGTAAATGTACAGCGCAGTGCGTTTGTCAGGCGCTAAATTAAAGAAAAGATATTATTATTATATTATTTATACTTTCGAGAATCGCCAATTGAAGCTTGGAAGCGATTAAATTAAACTAATTGTCACCGTCTAGCTATGATTCGTAATATTTTCGTAATATTATACTTGGCTGAACTTCAACTAAGTTTTGCAAACAAAATACAATCAAATAGTCCATAAAAAAATCTGGGAGACATTGTGTATTATTATAGTTCTATATTTTGGCTGAGCTGAGATCTGTGTCTTTCCATAACATAAGTACTCTGACTGCAACAAGATGTTGCTTAAAAAGAAATGTAGCGTTTGAACGCAATTGAATGTATTATCTTACAACTAGATGGTTCGTCCTAGCGTGGGTGCTAAAGAATTTGACAAATTCACCGCGGGCCGCGTGTTGGCAAAATCTATCGCGGAAATTTGAATCTACGCGACCGTTTAAAAACAAAGCATCGCAACCTACTGAATTGTAAAGAGTCAACATCCATGTTCTTAGCGCGTATACTGCTATAGCACTGCCACCTACTGAAATGAAATGAATCTGTAGCGTCAGAAAAAAGATGACTTCAAGTCTTGATGGCATTTCTCTTCAAATATAATTCATGATGCAGTGACGTAGCCAGGAATATATGATGGAGGGGGGTTTGGGATTGAGAAATATTTATTAATTATTGTGGTCAATCCCTTCTAGCGTGAACGAACGAGGGTGTTAAATACATCATGTCATGATGTATTTAGCTAATGTTCTCTGCTTAGCGTTATATATCATTTGGTAGCGTTAGTGACAAATTGGAACAACCATTGCTGTACATGCGTCTAAAGTTATATACATATTGTACAACGATGGCCAGTCTCAGGACTTCATCTGGACTTAGATTGGCACTTCCAGATTACGAATATTGGCACAGTCGCGGAGTTCCGTCTCAGTAATTTCGCGTAGTTTCATTGTATTTGGTCGGGAGCGCCTCCAATAAGTCTGACTTTAAGTGGCGCTATATAAATTTACAATTACCATTTAACTCCGCCACTGCTCGCACTCTGGCAGTACCAGTCCCAAGTATGGAGAAAGGAGGAGGGCGACGCGAATCATCTTTGTTATGACAGCAGGATAAAGACAGGCTCCGATCCATCATAAGTAGGATGATCCGGCGGGGGTACCTCCCCGTTGACAGCCCAACCTTTGACCAGCTCTGTCGTAAAGTTGATGCCGCTCTCTTCACAGCTGTTTTAAACAACCCGCGGCATGTTGTAAATAAGTTGCTCCCACCAAGGAAATCAACTACCAATGCCCTTCGCACATGGTCTAAAAACGGGGTCCTGACTCTTATTGACAGTAATTATTATGAGGAAAACATTTTAGGAAGAATGCTGTATTCCTGTTGATTTTGTGTTTGTCCTATGATGTTTGTACACCGGAGTGCGGCTCTTTTGCAACCGGTTTAATAAAGAATGTACTTACTTACTTACAACAACTAACCATTTAGCAATTTTTACGTGCTGGAGTGTTTTTCACGATGGTCAGAACCTTCATAATAATTATGTGTAAATAATATACTAAATAATAATGTATACTATACATCACATCAGGCACTTGAAACGGTTTATATAGCAGGAGGTGAATCTGTTTTAAAGGTGTCTTTATTGTCGATCACTTGTAATGATTTTCGATTTTTGAACGACGTCGTGTGATTGCTGATGTTTCAAAGATGTCTAAAGAGAAAAGCTTTAACCAGTCTTCAAAAGTTTGCTGAAATACTCATTCTGAGGTTTGCTGAGATTCTAAGTTTGCTGAGATAAATGAGTTTGCTGAGATACTGAGTTTGCTGAGAAAATAAGTTTGCTGAGATTCTGAGTTTGCTGAGAAAATAAGTTTGCTGAGATACTGAGTTTGCTGAGAAAATAAGTTTGCTGAGAAAATAAGTTTGCTGAGATACTGAGTTTGCTGAGAAAATAAGTTTGCTGAGAAAATAAGTTTGCTGAGAAAATAAGTTTGCTGAGAAAATAAGTTTGCTGAGATACTGAGTTTGCTGAGAAAATAAAGTTTGCTGAGATACTAAGTTTGCTGAGAAAATAAGTTTGCTGAGATAAGTTTGCTGAGAAAATAAGTTTGCTGAGAAAATAAGTTTGCTGAGAAAATAAGTTTGCTGAGAAAATAAGTTTGCTGAGAAAAAATAAGTTTGCTGAGAAAATAAGTTTGCTGAGAAAATAAGTTTGCTGAGAAAATAAGTTTGCTGAGATAAGTTTGCTGAGAAAATAAGTTTGCTGAGAGAAAATAAGTTTGCTGAGAAAATAAGTTTGCTGAGAAAATAAGTTTGCTGAGAAAATAAGTTTGCTGAGAAAATAAGTTTGCTGAGAAAATAAGTTTGCTGAGAAAATAAGTTTGTTGAGATACTGAGTTTGCTGAGAAAATAAGTTTGCTGAGAAAATAAGTTTGCTGAGAAAATAAGTTTGCTGAGAAAATAAGTTTGCTGAGAAACTGAGTTTGCTGAGAAAATAAGTTTGCTGAAAATAAGAGAAATAAGTTTGCTGAGAAAATAAGTTTGCTGAGAAAATAAGTTTGCTGAGAAAATAAGTTTGCTGAGAAAATAAGTTTGCTGAGAAAATAAGTTTGCTGAGAAAATAAGTTTGCTGAGAAAATAAGTTTGCTGAGAAAATAAGTTTGCTGAGAAAATAAGTTTGCTGAGAAAATGAGTTTGCTGAGAAAATAAGTTTGCTGAGAAAATAAGTTTGCTGAGAAAATAAGTTTGCTGAGAAAAATAAGTTTGCTGAGAAAATAAGTTTGCTGAGAAAATAAGTTTGCTGAGAAAATAAGTTTGCTGAGAAAATAAGTTTGCTGAGAAAATAAGTTTGCTGAGAAAATAAGTTTGCTGAGAAAATAAGTTTGCTGAGAAAATAAGTTTGCTGAGAAAATGAAGTTTGCTGAGAAAATAAGTTTGCTGAGAAAATAAGTTTGCTGAGATACTGAGTTTGCTGAGAAAATAAGTTTGCTGAGAAAATAAGTTTGCTGAGAAAATAAGTTTGCTGAGAAAATAAGTTTGCTGAGAAAATAAGTTTGCTGAGAAAATAAGTTTGCTGAGAAAATAAGTTTGCTGAGAAAATAAGTTTGCTGAGAAAATAAGTTTGCTGAGAAAATAAGTTTGCTGAGAAAATAAGTTTGCTGAGAAAATAAGTTTGCTGAGAAAATAAGTTTGCTGAGAAAATAAGTTTGCTGAGAAACTAAGTTTGCTGAGAAAATAAGTTTGCTGAGAAAAATAAGTTTGCTGAGATACTGAGTTTGCTGAGAAAATAAGTTTGTTGAGAAAATGTTTGCTGAGAAAATAAGTTTGCTGAGAAAATAAGTTTGCTGAGAAAATAAGTTTGCTGAGAAAATAAGTTTGCTGAGAAAATAAGTTTGCTGAGAAAATAAGTTTGCTGAGAAAATAAGTTTGCTGAGATACTGAGTTTGCTGAGAAAATAAGTTTGCTGAGAAAATAAGTTTGCTGAGAAAATAAGTTTGCTGAGAAAATAAGTTTGCTGAGAAAATAAGTTTGCTGAGAAAATAAGTTTGCTGAGAAAATAAGTTTGCTGAGAAAATAAGTTTGCTGAGAAAATAAGTTTGCTGAGAAAATAAGTTTGCTGAGAAAATAAGTTTGCTGAGAAAATAAGTTTGCTGAGAAAATAAGTTTGCTGAGAAAATAAGTTTGCTGAGAAAATAAGTTTGTTGAGAAAATAAGTTTGCTGAGAAAATAAGTTTGCTGAGAAAATAAGTTTGCTGAGAAAATAAGTTTGCTGAGAAAATAAGTTTGCTGAGAAAATAAGTTTGCTGAGAAAATAAGTTTGCTGAGAAAATAAGTTTGCTGAGAAAATAAGTTTGCTGAGAAAATAAGTTTTGCTGAGAAAATAAGTTTGCTGAGAAAATAAGTTTGCTGAGAAAATAAGTTTGCTGAGAAAATAAGTTTGCTGAGAAAATAAGTTTGCTGAGAAAATAAGTTTGCTGAGAAAATAAGTTTGCTGAGAAAATAAGTTTGCTGAGAAAATAAGTTTGCTGAGAAAATAAGTTTGCTGAGAAAATAAGTTTGTTGAGAAAATAAGTTTGCTGAGAAAATAAGTTTGCTTGAGAAAATAAGTTTGCTGAGAAAATAAGTTTGCTGAGAAAATAAGTTTGCTGAGAAAATAAGTTTGCTTGAGAAAATAAGTTTGCTGAGAAAATAAGTTTGCTGAGAAAATAAGTTTGCTGGAGAAAATAAGTTTGCTTGAGAAAATAAGTTTGCTGAGAAAATAAGTTTGCTGAGAAAATAAGTTTGCTGAGAAAATAAGTTTGCTGAGAAAATAAGTTTGCTGAGAAAATAAGTTTGTTTTGAGAAAATAAGTTTGCTGAGAAAATAAGTTTGCTGAGAAAATAAGTTTGCTGAGAAAATAAGTTTGCTGAGAAAATAAGTTTGCTGAGAAAATAAGTTTGCTGAGAAAATAAGTTTGCTGAGAAAATAAGTTTGCTGAGAAAATAAGTTTGCTGAGAAAATAAGTTTGCTGAGAAAATAAGTTTGTTGAGAAAATAAGTTTGCTGAGAAAATAAGTTTGCTGAGAAAATAAGTTTGCTGAGAAAATAAGTTTGCTGAGAAAATAAGTTTGCTGAGAAAATAAGTTTGTTGAGAAAATAAGTTTGCTGAGAAAATAAGTTTGCTGAGAAAATAAGTTTGCTGAGAAAATAAGTTGCTGAGAAAATAAGTTTGCTGAGAAAATAAGTTTGCTGAGAAAATAAGTTTGCTGAGAAAATAAGTTTGCTGAGAAAATAAGTTTGCTGAGATACTGAGTTTGCTGAGAAAATAAGTTTGCTGAGAAAAAATAAGTTTGCTGAGAAAATAAGTTTGCTGAGAAAATAAGTTTGCTGAGAAAATAAGTTTGCTGAGCAAAAATAAGTTTGCTGAGAAAATAAGTTTGCTGAGAAAATAAGTTTGCTGAGAAAATAAGTTTGCTGAGAAAATAAGTTTGCTGAGAAAATAAGTTTGCTGAGATACTGAGTTTGCTGAGAAAATAAGTTTGCTGAGAAAATAAGTTTGCTGAGAAAATAAGTTTGCTGAGAAAATAAGTTTGCTGAGAAAATAAGTTTGCTGAGAAAATAAGTTTGCTGAGAAAATAAGTTTGCTGAGAAAATAAGTTTGCTGAGAAAATAAGTTTGCTGAGAAAATAAGTTTGCTGAGAAAATAAGTTTGCTGAGAAAATAAGTTTGCTGAGAAAATAAGTTTGCTGAGATACTAAGTTTGCTGAGAAAATAAGTTTGCTGAGAAAATAAGTTTGCTGAGAAAATAAGTTTGCTGAGAAAATAAGTTTGCTGAGAAAATAAGTTTGCTGAGATAATGAGTTTGTTGAGAAAATAAGTTTGCTGAGAAAATAAGTTTGCTGAGAAAATAAGTTTGCTGAGAAAATAAGTTTGCTGAGAAAATAAGTTTGCTGAGAAAATAAGTTTGTTGAGAAAATAAGTTTGCTGAGAAAATAAGTTTGCTGAGAAAATAAGTTTGCTGAGAAAATAAGTTTGCTGAGAAAATAAGTTTGCTGAGAAAATAAGTTTGCTGAGAAAATAAGTTTGCTGAGAAAATAAGTTTGCTGAGAAAATAAGTTTGCTGAGAAAATAAGTTTGCTGAGAAAAATAAGTTTGCTGAGAAAATAAGTTTGCTGAGAAAATAAGTTTGCTGAGAAAATAAGTTTGCTGAGAAAATAAGTTTGCTGAGAAAATAAGTTTGCTGAGAAAATAAGTTTGCTGAGAAAATAAGTTTGCTGAGAAAATAAGTTTGCTGAGAAACTAAGTTTGCTGAGAAAATAAGTTTGCTGAGAAAATAAGTTTGCTGAGAAAATAAGTTTGCTGAGAAAATAAGTTTGCTGAGAAAATAAGTTTGCTGAAAATAAGTTTGCTGAGAAAATAAGTTTGCTGAGAAAATAAGTTTGCTGAGAAAATAAGTTTGCTGAGAAAATAAGTTTGCTGAGAAAATAAGTTTGCTGAGAAAATAAGTTTGCTGAGAAAATAAGTTTGCTGAGAAAATAAGTTTGCTGAGAAAATAAGTTTGCTGAGAAAATAAGTTTGCTGAGAAAATAAGTTTGCTGAGAAAATAAGTTTGCTGAGAAAATAAGTTTGCTGAGAAAATAAGTTTGCTGGAGAAAATAAGTTTGTCAGAGAAAATAAAGTTTGTTGGAGAAAATAAGTTTGCTGAGAAAATAAGTTTGCTGAGAAAATAAGTTTGCTGAGTTTGCTGAGAAAATAAGTTTGCTGAGAAAATAAGTTTGCTGAGAAAATAAGTTTGCTGAGAAAATAAGTTTGCTGAGAAAATAAGTTTGCTGAGAAAATAAGTTTGCTGAGAAAATAAGTTTGCTGAGAAAATGAGTTTGCTGAGAAAATAAGTTTGCTGAGAAAATGAGTTTGCTGAGAAAATAAGTTTGCTGAGAAAATAAGTTTGCTGAGATACTAAGTTTGCTGAGAAAATAAGTTTGTTTGCTGAGAAAATAAGTTTGCTGAGAAAATAAGTTTGTTGAGAAAATAAGTTTGCTGAGAAAATAAGTTTGCTGAGAAAATAAGTTTGCTGAGAAAATAAGTTTGCTGAGAAAATAAGTTTGCTGAGAAAATAAGTTTGCTGAGAAAATAAGTTTGCTGAGAAAATGAGTTTGCTGAGAAAATAAGTTTGCTGAGAAAATAAGTTTGCTGAGATACTGAGTTTGCTGAGAAAATAAGTTTGCTAAGTTTGCTGAGAAAATAAGTTTGCTGAGAGTTTGCTAAGTTTGCTGAGAAAATAAGTTTGCTGAGAAAATAAGTTTGCTGAGAAAATAAGTTTGCTGAGAAAATAAGTTTGCTGAGAAAATAAGTTTGCTGAGAAAATAAGTTTGCTGAGAAAATAAGTTTGCTGAGATAATGAGTTTGCTGAGAAAATAAGTTTGCTGAGAAAATAAGTTTGCTGAGAAAATAAGTTTGCTGAGAAAATAAGTTTGGTTGAGAAAATAAGTTTGCTGAGAAAATAAGTTTGCTGAGAAAATAAGTTTGCTGAGAAAATAAGTTTGCTGAGAAAATAAGTTTGCTGAGAAAATAAGTTTGCTGAGAAAATAAGTTTGCTGAGAAAATAAGTTTGCTGAGAAAATAAGTTTGCTGAGAAAATAAGTTTGCTGAGAAAATAAGTTTGCTGAGAAACTAAGTTTGCTGAGAAAATAAGTTTGCTGAGAAAATAAGTTTGCTGAAAATAAGTTTGCTGAGAAAATAAGTTTGCTGAGAAAATAAGTTTGCTGAGATAATGAGTTTGCTGAGAAAATAAGTTTGCTGAGAAAATAAGTTTGCTGAGAAACTGAGTTTGCTGAGAAAATAAGTTTGCTGAGAAAATAAGTTTGCTGAGAAAATAAGTTTGCTGAGAAAAATAAGTTTGCTGAGAAAATAAGTTTGCTGAGAAAATAAGTTTGCTGAGAAAATAAGTTTGCTGAGAAAATAAGTTTGCTGAGAAAATAAGTTTGCTGAGAAAATAAGTTTGCTGAGAAAATAAGTTTGCTGAGAAAATAAGTTTGCTGAGAAAAAATGAGATACTTAAGTTTGCTGAGAAAATAAGTTTGCTGAGAAAATAAGTTTGCTGAGAAAATAAGTTTGCTGAGAAAATAAGTTTGTTGAGAAAATAAGTTTGTTGAGAAACTAAGTTTGCTGAGAAAATAAGTTTGCTGAGAAAATAAGTTTGCTGAGAAAACTATAGTTTGCTGAGAAAATAAGTTTGCTGAGAAAATAAGTTTGCTGAGAAAATAAGTTTGCTGAGAATAATGCTGAGAAAATAAGTTTGCTGAGAAAATAAGTTTGCTGGAGAAAATAAGTTTGCTGAGATACTGAGTTTGCTGAGAAAAAAAGTTTGCTGAGAAAATAAGTTTGCTGAGAAAATAAGTTTGCTGAGAAAATAAGTTTGCTGAGAAAATAAGTTTGCTGAGAAAATAAGTTTGCTGAGAAAATAAGTTTGCTGAGAAAATAAGTTTGCTGAGAAAATGAGTTTGCTGAGAAAATAAGTTTGCTGAGAAAATAAGTTTGCTGAGATGAGTTTGCTGAAAATAAGTTTGCTGAGAAAATAAGTTTGCTGAGAAAATAAGTTTGCTGAGAAAATGAGTTTGCTGAGAATCAGAAATTTGTTTGAGAAAATAAGTTTGCTGAGAAAATAAGTTTGCTGAGAAAATAAGTTTGTTGAGAAAATAAGTTTGTTGAAAAAATAAGTTTGCTGAGAAAATAAGTTTGCTGAGAAAATAAGTTTGCTGAGAAAATAAGTTTGCTGAGAAAATAAGTTTGCTGAGAAAATAAGTTTGCTGAGAAAATAAGTTTGCTGAGAAAATAAGTTTGCTGAGAAAATAAGTTTGCTGAGAAAATAAGTTTGCTGAGAAAATAAGTTTGCTGAGAAAATAAGTTTGCTGAGAAAATAAGTTTGCTGAGAAAATAAGTTTGCTGAGAAAATAAGTTTGCTGAGAAAATAAGTTTGCTGAGAAAATAAGTTTGCTGAGAAAATAAGTTTGCTGAGAAAATAAGTTTGCTGAGAAAATAAGTTTGCTGAGATAATGAGTTTGCTGAGAAAATAAGTTTGCTGAGAAAATAAGTTTGTTGAGAAAATAAGTTTGCTGAGAAAATAAGTTTGCTGAGATACTGAGTTTGCTGAGAAAATAAGTTTGTTGAGAAAATAAGTTTGCTGAGAAAATAAGTTTGCTGAGAAAATAAGTTTGCTGAGAAAATAAGTTTGCTGAGAAAATAAGTTTGCTGAGAAAATAAGTTTGCTGAGAAAATAAGTTTGCTGAGAAAATAAGTTTGCTGAGAAAATAAGTTTGCTGAGAAAATAAGTTTGCTGAGAAAATAAGTTTGCTGAGAAAATAAGTTTGCTGAGATACTGAGTTTGCTGAGAAAATAAGTTTGCTGAGAAAATAAGTTTGCTGAGAAAATAAGTTTGCTGAGAAAATAAGTTTGCTGAGAAAATAAGTTTGCTGAGAAAATAAGTTTGCTGAGAAAATAAGTTTGCTGAGAAAATAAGTTTGCTGAGAAAATAAGTTTGCTGAGAAACTGAGTTTGCTGAGAAAATAAGTTTGCTGAGATACTAAGTTTGCTGAGAAAATAAGTTTGCTGAGAAAATAAGTTTGCGGAGAAAATAAGTTTGCTGAGATACTGAGTTTGCTGAGAAAATAAGTTTGCTGAGAAAATAAGTTTGCTGAGAAAATAAGTTTGCTGAGAAAATAAGTTTGCTGAGAAAAAATAAGTTTGCTGAGAAAATAAGTTTGCTGAGAAAATAAGTTTGCTGAGAAAATAAGTTTGCTGAGAAAATAAGTTTGCTGAGAGAAAATAAGTTTGCTGAGATACTGAGTTTGCTGAGAAAATAAGTTTGCTGAGAAAATAAGTTTGCTGAGAAAATAAGTTTGCTGAGAAAATAAGTTTGCTGAGAAAATAAGTTTGCTGAGAAAATAAGTTTGCTGAGAAAATAAGTTTGCTGAGAAAATAAGTTTGCTGAGAAAATAAGTTTGCTGAGAAAACAAAAGTTTGCTGAGAAAATAAGTTTGCTGAGAAAATAAGTTTGCTGAGAAAATAAGTTTGCTGAGAAAATAAGTTTGCTGAGAAAATAAGTTTGCTGAGAAAATAAGTTTGCTGAGAAAATGAGAAAATAAGTTTGCTGAGAAAATAAGTTTGCTGAAAGAAAATAAGTTTGCTGAGAAAATAAGTTTGCTGAGAAAATAAGTTTGCTGAGAAAATAAGAGTTCTTGCTGAGAAAAATAAGTTTGCTGAGAAAATAAGTTTGCTAAGAAAATAAGTTTGCTGAGAAAATAAGTTTGCTGAGAAAATAAGTTTGCTGAGAAAATAAGTTTGCTGAGAAAATGAGTTTGCTGAGAAAATAAGTTTGTTGAGAAAATAAGTTTGCTGAGAAAATAAGTTTGCTGAGAAAATAAGTTTGCTGAGAAACTAAGTTGCTGAGAAAATAAGTTTGCTGAGAAAATAAGTTTGCTGAGAAAATAAGTTTGCTGAGAAAATAAGTTTGCTGAGAAAATAAGTTTGCTGAGAAAATAAGTTTGCTGAGAAAATAAGTTTGCTGAGAAAATAAGTTTGCTGAGAAAATAAGTTTGCTGAGAAAATAAGTTTGCTGAGAAAATAAGTTTGCTGAGAAAATAAGTTTGCTGAGAAAATAAGTTTGCTGAGAAAATAAGTTTGCTGAGAAAATAAGTTTGCTGAGAAAATAAGTTTGCTGAGAAAATAAGTTTGCTGAGAAAAATAAGTTTGCTGAGAAAATAAGTTTGCTGAGAAAACAAGTTTTTGCTGAGAAAATAAGTTTGCTGAGAAAATAAGTTTGCTGAGAAAATAAGTTTGCTGAGAAAATAAGTTTGCTGAGAAAATAAGTTTGCTGAGAAAATAAGTTTGCTGAGAAAATAAGTTTGCTGAGAAAATAAGTTTGCTGAGAAAATAAGTTTGCTGAGAAAATAAGTTTGCTGAGAAAAATAAGTTTGCTGAGAAAATAAGTTTGCTGAGAAAATAAGTTTGCTGAGAAAATAAGTTTGCTGAGAAAATAAGTTTGCTGAGAAAATAAGTTTGCTGAGAAAATAAGTTTGCTGAGAAAATAAGTTTGCTGAGAAAATAAGTTTGCTGAGAAACTAAGTTTGCTGAGAAAATAAGTTTGCTGAGAAAATAAGTTTGCTGAGAAAATAAGTTTGCTGAGAAAATAAGTTTGCTGAGAAAATAAGTTTGCTGAGAAAATAAGTTTGCTGAGAAAATAAGTTTGCTGAGAAAATAAGTTTGCTGAGAAAATAAGTTTGCTGAGAAAATAAGTTTGCTGAGAAAATAAGTTTGCTGAGAAAATAAGTTTGCTGAGAAAATAAGTTTGCTGAGAAAATAAGTTTGCTGAGAAAATAAGTTTGCTGAGAAAATAAGTTTGCTGAGAAAATAAGTTTGCTGAGAAAATAAGTTTGCTGAGAAAATAAGTTTGCTGAGAAAATAAGTTTGCTGAGAAAATAAGTTTGCTGAGAAAATAAGTTTGCTGAGAAAATAAGTTTGCTGAGAAAATAAGTTTGCTGAGAAAATAAGTTTGCTGAGAAAATAAGTTTGCTGAGAAAATAAGTTTGCTGAGAAAATAAGTTTGCTGAGAAAATAAGTTTGCTGAGAAAATAAGTTTGCTGAGAAAATAAGTTTGCTGAGAAAATAAGTTTGCTGAGAAAATAAGTTTGCTGAGATACTGAGTTTGCTGAGAAAATAAGTTTGCTGAGAAAATAAGTTTGCTGAGAAAATAAGTTTGCTGAGAAAATAAGTTTGCTGAGAAAATAAGTTTGCTGAGAAAATAAGTTTGCTGAGAAAATAAGTTTGCTGAGAAAATAAGTTTGCTGAGAAAATAAGTTTGCTGAGAAAATAAGTTTGCTGAGAAAATAAGTTTGCTGAGAAAATAAGTTTGCTGAGAAAATAAGTTTGCTGAGAAAATGAGTTTGCTGAGAAAATAAGTTTGCTGAGAAAATAAGTTTGCTGAGAAAATAAGTTTGCTGAGAAAATAAGTTTGCTGAGAAAATAAGTTTGCTGAGAAAATAAGTTTGCTGAGAAATAAGTTTGCTGAGAAAATAAGTTTGCTGAGAAAATAAGTTTGCTGAGAAAATAAGTTTGCTGAGAAAATAAGTTTGCTGAGAAAATAAGTTTGCTGAGAAAATAAGTTTGCTGAGAAAATAAGTTTGCTGAGATAAATAGGTTTGCTGAGAAAATGACAAGTTTGCTGCAGAAAATCAGTTTGCTGAGAAAAGAGTTTGCTGAGAAAAAAGTTTGCTGAGAAAAGCGTTTTAGAAAATAAGTTTGCTGAGAAAATGGAGTTTGCTGAGAAAATAAGTTTGCTGAGTCATTGGTTTGCTGAGAAAATAAGTCATGAGAAAATAAGTTTGCTGAGAGACTAAGTTTGCTGAGAAAATAAGTTTGCTCCCAGAAAATAAGTTTGCTGAAGAAAAATAAGTTTGCTGAGAAAATAAGTTTGCGGAGAAAATAAGTTTGCTGAGAAAAATAAGTTTGCTGAGAAAATAAGTTTGCTGAGATAAAATAAGTTTGCTGAGAAAATAAGTTTGCTGAGAAAATAAGTTTGCTGAGAAAATAAGTTTGCTGAGAAAATAAGTTTACTGAAGTTAACACCCCCGACATAGTTTGCTGAGAAAATAAGTTTGCTGAAAACAAGTTTGCTGAGAAAATAAGTTTTGCTGAGAAAATAAGTTTGCTGAGATCATGAGTTTGCTGAGAAAATAAGTTTGCTGAGAAAATAAGTTTGCTGAGAAATCTACCCCACTTTGCTGGCGTTACAATTTTTTGCTGATAATGAAGAGTATTTATGAGAAGATAGTTTACTGAAAATGTAAGTATCTAAGCTCAGAAGATAAGTTTGCTGACAAATGAAGTGTTTGCTGAGAAGTTCCAAGGTGCTGAGAATCGAAGTTTGCTGAGAAAATAAGTTTGCTGAGAACTAAGTTTGCTGAGAAAATAAGTTTGCTGAGAAAATAAGTTTGCTGAAAATGTGTATATCTACGTTTGCTAGAATGACAAATAAGTGTCCATTGTGAAGTTAAGGTTTGAATGAGAAAATAAGTTTGCTGAAAGTAATCTGCTGCCGGAATTGTGTTAAGTTTGCTGAGAAAGAAGTGTTGCTGAGATACTGAGTGAAAGAATTGCTGAGAAAATAAGTTTGCTGAGATACTCCAAGTTTGCTGAGAAAATATGTTTGCTGAGAAAATCAGTTTGCTGAAAATATCTTTGCTGAGAAGATAAGTTTGAATGAGAAATAAAGTTTGCATTGAAAATAAGTTTGGTCAAGGAAAATAAGTATTGCTGAGGCAATAAGTGTGGCTGAGAAAATAAGATGGCTGAGCCAATAAGTTTGCTGAAAAATAAGTTTGCTGAGAAAATATCTTTGCTCATAAATAAGCTTGCTGAGAAATAAAGTTTGCATTGTAATAGTTCCAAGGTGAAAAGGAAACGAACTATGGCATTGGCAATAAGTTTGGGAAGAGAACTATCCAAGTTTGCGGAAAATAAGGCCGCTGAGAAACATAAGTTTGCTGAGAAAAATAAGTTTGCTGAGATATATAAGTTTGCTGACAAATGAAGTGTTGCATGAGAATAGTAAGTTTGCAAGGAAACGAAGTTTGCTGAGAAAATAAGTTTGCCGAAAATAGTTTGCTGAAAATAAGTTTGCTGAGAAAATAAGTTTGCTGAGAAAATAAGTTTGCTGAGAAAATAGTTTGCTGAGAATGACAAAAAGTGTTTGAGGATGAGAAAATAAGTTTGCTGAGAAAATAAGTTTGCTGAGAAAATAAGTTTGCTGAGAAAATAAGTTTGCTGAGAAAATAAGTTTGCTGAGAAAATAAGTTTGCTGAGACAAATAAGTTCCATTGTGATAAAATAAGTTTGCTGAGAAAATAAGTTTCGCTGAGGCAATAGTTTGCTGAGAAAATAAGTTTGCTGAGCCAATTGAGTTTGCTGAGAAAATAAGTTTAGTTTGAGAAAATAAGTTTGCTGAGAATACTAAGTTTGCTGAGATAATAAGTTTGCTGAGAAAATAAGTTTGCTGAGAAAATAAGTTTGCTGAGAAAATAAGTTTGCTGAGAAAATAAGTTCATTGAGAAACTAAGTTTGCTGAGAAAATAAGTTTGCTGAGAAACTCAGTTTGCTGCCATCTTGAGATAATAACTTTGCTGAGATGAATAAGTTGCTGAGAAAATCTTTGCTGAGATGTTTATGAGCAGAAATAGGTTTGCTGAGACAATGAGTTTGCTGAGAAAATAAGTTGTGCTGAGAAAAATAAATTTGCTGATTATAATTTGGCGGATAAATATATTTTTGAGCTTCGCCAGAAAATAAGTTTAATGAGATATTTCGATTGCTTGACCATGGAAGATTTATATTAGAATCGACACCTCATTTTGTCATTCTAGAAAAACACTGGACCAGAGCTGAGATATTGCTTCGAAAAATATTTCTTTGGGGTAGAAAACTACCCCACTTCGGCCTCCGATGTCCAGAAACGGAGCTTCGGCCTCCGAAGGTTCTTTAATTAAATGATTAAACCATACTACTGAGAGTTTCTTCACAAAAAATTTAATACTGTTTTCATGTTAGAGGTCATTGTTCAGGAGTCTAATGTTGCCCCGATGACTATGTTGCCCCGTGCTTGAACAGTGATTTAAATTGAATAATTTGCTAATTTGTAACTGGTAATACTGTCTCTGTAATGGGTTGCGGTGTGCCAACCCAGTGTTTCGTCAATAAACGAATATTATTAGAAGTATTTATATGAAATACAAAGTTTGGCTTACTTTTTATTGAATCACCGTGTATATCGCCTGTTGTACAAACACCTCACTGGCGCTCCACCTACCTGTGAAAGTAGAAGTAGGCCTACCTTTCGTCAAGCTACGTTTGACAATCATCAACTACAAGATTTCGTTGAAAAACGAATTCATCGCGAAAATAATTTCTGTTGTTTTCATAAGCTGTCGTTACACTCTGGATCATCCAACATTAGGTTTAAACCTCAGGCTACCGAGGTTTTTTTGTAACACTGGCTACCAAGGGGGGGTGGTGGTTACCACCACCCCTGGATTTCGTGTTTGGTTTCACATAGCATAACTTGTAATACAGCATTGGATTCAGCATTCATTTCTGCACAGAATGGTATATTTAGTTGTACATTATGTGAATGTACCTCGAAATTACATCACTTTTAACAACGGAACCCCTTAATTAGCGATATTTTACATTATTGCGTACATTTTGTACTTTTGGATAAACAAATATAAGATTATGTGTGTTTTGAAACTAATCTATGTATAAAAGATACACAAAATCATCCCTACACATGTTTATATACGTATAAATATACATCCATACATATATATCCATACATATATATCGATTTACGTTGTGATGCTGTATTGAGCCATTTTCACACAGATTACGCGTATTATTATTTATTTTGATTACTTCCGGTTTTCAAAAGACAAACATGTAAGTATGCAAATGAAGCCCTACATTCCCTCTAAATAATGGTATATTTGTTTCTCTTCCAGGAAGACAAATGAATACGCTACAGACAAAAAACTAAGGGGGAGTGCTTACATTCAGCCATTTTTCACGCATAGTACGCGTATTATTATTTATTTTGATCACTTCCGGTTGTCTCAGGTCAACTCAGTGACCACAGAAATGTAGCCCCACATTCCCTCTATACAATGGTATAATTTGTGTCTCTTAATATTAAATGACGGATAAGACATAGTCGAAAATCTATGGGGGGGTGGTATCCACCCCCCTGGTGCCTCGGGTATATTGGGTATAACTTTTGAACGGTGTGAGATATCATCTCACATTTTACCTCAAAACGTGTGTAAATGAAGGTCAAATTTTTATTCCATACGGAAAAAGTTTGAGATGAAAAAAACCTAGGGGGGTGGTGGTTGCCCCCCTAGGTTTTTTCATCTCAATCTTAACCACCACCCCCCTTGGTAGCCCGAGGGTTAAGATGGTTTAAGAATAGAAGTTTTGGTAATAGACACCTTTAATAGATGTTCTTCTTCCTCTATATAAATGTTGGTTTCGTAAACCTGGTCATTTGACTATGTTCACACATTTAAAACACGAAAAATAATCCAATTGATTTCTAATGAATGCACTAGCGATCCATTTCTTATAAATTTCTTGTTTGTTTATAATAGACTTCAAACGAAATCTAACAATTCATCATCTCTATTCGCTGACCCTACATCTGACCCTGCCATCTGTCTGTCTGTCTGTCTGTCTGTCTGTCTGTCTGTCTGTCTGTCTGTCTGTCTGTCTGTCTGTCTGTCTGTCTGTCTGTCTGTCTGTCTGTCTGTCTGTCTGTCTGTCTGTCTGTCTGTCTGTCTGTCTGTCTCTGTGTCGCTCTCTTCACAGATTTTACAGAATGATTCTTATTATTATTATTATTATTCGCTGCTGGCGGAAGTGATACCTTAACACTGCTTTAAGTGGCACACATTAGTTATCCGCCGATTCTTCCGTATGATAAATAAAATCATTCTTTTATGGCATTTCCTTGAAAATCTGTTTGATCACTTTGGGTCAGAGTTGCCACATCAGAAGTTTGTATTAATTTTGAATAGATTTAAGGCAAAACAAGGATGTCTTCCATTTGCAAATTAGATATTTATATCATTTCTGAGAAACGATTAAAAGGTGTTTAAACAGAACATAACGATTTCACTTGTATATTTGTATTTTAGCGACATCCTGTACCTGTTGGCGTCATCTATGCATTAAAGAAAAGTAATTTATCATGTTGTATGACGACCAATTCATTTTATAAGTAAAGAGTAATTGGTTTCTGTTTAGCTATCTGTGTCAAGCTTCATTTGGACTGACACCACAAGGAAAGCACGGTGTTGGAGTTGCTGTATTGGTGATTGAGCAACATTGTATTTTGTATTGTATTGTATTGTATTGTATTTGAACACTTGTTATAGCGCCCCTACCAGATTTCCAATTCATAGGCGCTCCCGACTACTGCGCGAACGCTGAATCAGAGTTTCACGCCGAAGCGCATGAGCAATTGCGAGTGAAGGACTTGCCCAGGGTCCCTACGCGGCGACTTTGAGGTGGATTCGAACCCGCAACCCTCCAGCTGCAAGGCACCGAACATACCCCTAAACCACCGCGCCCCAGTTGTATTGTGATGTGTTGTATTGTGTGTTGTATTGTACTCCACGTTTATAATGCGACCGAGCCACCCGCAGTAAAGATCCGAGAAATTAATCTCTGATAAACCGACCCGACCGGGAAGCGAACCCGGGGCGCCGGCGTGACGAGCAGGCACCAACCCACTCGGCCACTCAGGATCCATGGTAAATAATTATTAATAGAATAAATTCTACCCTGACTCATCTGATCCTATACGTCTTCCAATCTTCTAAGCGTCTCTTCCTCTGTCTGTCTGTCTCTGTCTGTCTGTCTCTCTTTGTTTTCTCTCTTGCTCTCCAGTGCATTGTTTAAAAAAATGAAATGATAACAATCTTACAAATATAGTAAAATTAAATAAAAATAGAGTTACTAAGATTGTAAAGCTTTCCTTACATACCTTTAAAACGTGTTCTTCCGTTTCTATAAAAGTGTTTTTTCTTTTCACTTTATTAGCTGTTTCGGCGTGAACAGAATTCACCAAAATATATCATTATCGGGAGAAAACTAACTGGAACCTAAAACCAGGCATATAATATATGACCAAAGAAGAAAATAATAGTCGCGCATCAGCTCATATTATGACGATTCAAACTGTCGAACTCATCTTAAAGAAAAACCTGATCCGCGTTAGATGACGATTGTACTAATAGTTCCTGTTTAACGACGCTGTACCATTACAAAGAGGTTAGCGTCGCCCTCCTTCTTCATCCAGTCCTGGGACTGGCAATACCAGAATACAAACAGTGGCGGAGTTAGAAGATAACGATTGTTTAGTTTCAAGGGTTTAACGACATCTTCTGGCTTGATGTCGCCCTCCTTCTTTTTTCAGCCTGGGTACTGGCACTATCTGGCACTTGTCATGACGGAATTAATGTAACTATTATGAGTAATTCGATGGATTCAGAGTTTAACGACAATGGCAACATAGGCCGTTGACGTCGACAGAAATGATTTTGAGCAGTTCTCACCGTTCATATTATGGCCTAATTTTATCGACTGTGCGTCGAAACCTTGTTATATAGAAGAAGAAGGTTTCGTTTTAAAGGTGTCGCTTACAACTTTGTGCTTCCTATTTCTGCAACGATATCTTGTGCTTGCCAGGTCTCATCTTAAAAGAAATGTAATTTAAACATTGATGTCGTTAAACAATGAATATTCGAGGCATTGTAAATTTTTTTCAGACCCCTTTAAATGGTGGCCTTTGAACGCTATGAAATTCTCGTTTTCTTTGCATTGTATTTCTAAATAATGTCTTCAACGACCTTTGATGTCTTAAGACGACGTTAAACTTGCACACCTCTTTAAAGCGCTGAATTTGCTTTATAAGAAACAGTGGTAATTTGCCATTCAAAATTGCAAGAGCTGTAATATGCCAAAACTAATCTTTGTCGGTGGCAACGGCCTATGATGTCATAAGCTGCCGTTAAACTGAGGATCCATCCATTCAAAATTGCTTAGATGTTCCCTTCAGTGTAGTTTTTCCCCAGTAAGCGAAAGTGGTCTTGTAGGCCTAAAGATGTCTCACGATGTAAAATATGCAGAAAGATTTTCAAATGCTTTATAGTTTCGAGAATCGCCAATTGAAGCTTGGGAGCGATTAAATTAAAGTAATTGCCACCGTCTAGCTATGATTCGTAATATTTTCGTTATATCATACTTGGCTGAAATTCAACTAAGTTTTGCAATCAAAATACAATCACACAGTCAATCAAAAAATCTGGGAGACATTGTGTATAATTATAGTTCTATATCTTGGTTGAGCTGAGATCTGTGTCTTTCCATAGCATAAGTCTTTAAAGTTAAGGTAGACGGCACGGCGCTGACTGCAACAAGATGTTGCTTGAAAAAGAAATGTAGCTTTTGAACCCAATTGATGTATTATCTCACAACTAGAAGTTTGCCCGTACTAAGGCGGGTGAAAAGGATTTGACAAATTCACCACGTGTTGGCAAAGTCTATCGCGGAAATTTGAACCTACGCGACGGTTGAAAACAAAGCATCGCAACCTACTGAATTGCAAAGAGTCAACATCCATGTTCTTAACGCGTATACTGCTATAGCACTGCCACCTACTGAAATGAAATGAATCTGTAGCATCAGAAAAAAATGACTTCAGGACTTGATGACATTTCTCTTCTAATATAATACATGATGTATTTAGCTAATGTTGTCTATTTAGCGTTATATATCATTTGGTAGCGTTAGTGTTTAATGACAAATTGGAACAACCATTGCTGTACATGCATCTAAACTCTAAAGTTATATACATATTATACAACGATGGCAAGTCTCAAGACTTCATGGATTGGAACTTCCAGATTACGAGTAGTGGCGACGTTGCGGGGTTCGTCTGAGTAATTTCGCGTGGTTTCATTGTGTTTGGTCGGGAGCGCCTCTATTGAGTCCCTCTGTTTAAGTGGCGCTATATAAATTTACAATTACCATTTAACTCCGCCACTGCTCGCACTCTGGCAGTACCAGTCCCAAGTATGGAGAAAGGAGGAGGGCGACGCGAAACATCTTTGTTATGACAGCAGGATTAAAACATGCTCCAATCTATCATAAGAACGATGATCCTGCAGGGTACCTCCCCCGGTGACAGCCCAACCTTTGACCGGCTCTGTCGTAAGGTTGACGCCGCTCTCTTCACAGCTGTTTTAAACAACCCGCGGCATGTTGTAAATAAGTTGCTCCCACCAAGGAAATCAACTACCTATGCCCTTCGCCCATGGTCTAAAAATGTGGTCCTGACTCTTATTGACAGTAATAATTATGAGGAAAACATTTTAGGAATGCTGTATTCCTGTTGATTTTGCGTTTGTTCTATGCTGTTTGTACACCGAAATGCGGCTCTTCTGCAACCGGTTTAATAAAGAATATACTTACTTACTTACAACAACTAACCATTTAGCAATTTTTACGTGCTGGAGTGTTTTCAATCAATCAATCAATCAATCAATCAATTTATATAGCGCCTATTCAAGGGTTTACATTTCATGATAGTCAGTACCTTCATAATAATATTATTGTGTATCAAGACCTAGACTATTATACATCGAATCATGCACCTGAAACGCTTTATATAGCAAGAGATGATTCTGTTTTAAAGGTGTCTTTATTGTCGATCACTTTTGTACTGATTTTCGATTTTTGAACGACGTCTTGTGATTGTTTGGATCGTAACTCAGACAGCAAGAAAAGATAGACATTTCAGGGATTAAATACGGCTCCATAATGGTTCTATATTTAAACATTCTGGCTGGGTTACGTCTACTGTATCTGAGTTATGTTTACATTATCGATATAACGTAGATTTATGGGAGTTGTTCTTAATTGATATCTTTTGGATGTAGACCTGAGATGGTTTTAATTCGCTATCATCGGATGTCTTGTGCATTGTAAGTCGGCGCAATAGAAGCTGTAAACTGCAGAAAGACATTCGTCGTTTCTTCAGGGTTATCCATTCGTATAACGGCGTTGGTACATTCATTGAAATTGACTTAATTATCTTTACGTTAAGGTTTGCGTTATTGTTGCTATAGCACGAGATTGAAATGTGTGAAATAGGCCACCATCGGGAGGAGAACCGGGAACAGTATTAAAAGAAATAAAACATAGAAGCATCTAGTGGCACAAAAACGATTTAAATAGCCTTAGATTATTACATAAGGCCGGGAGAGCGGCTGGTGAGTCCTTCTTGCGTAGCGCTATATAAATTCTCAATTACCATTACCAAAGGATAGCAACTGTTCATACAGGGTGGAGTTTTTAACGACATCTTGTGATTTGTCAGGACCGTTATTTCACGAAAGGCTTAAATATACAGTACCAAGCGCACGAGACGCCTTACATAGCAAAAGACGTACGGTTTTTAAAGGTGTCGTCTGCAGTTGATAACTTGTAGTATTTTCGATTTTTGAACGATATCTGGTGACTGCTGGGATCGTTCCCAGCCAACAACAGATGTCAGACATTTTACGAATTAAATATGGTCCCTATATGGGAACGATCTGGCAGGGTTAACGTCTACTTTACCTGTGTGATGGTAACATAACTGAATGTATGCTTGTATGGCGCACACCTCCGTGCGTGTGTTTTTCTGTTTTCGACTTGAGATTTTTATTATAAAAGATATTCATTACAGTTTTATCTAGTCTTTCTTGAAAACGTCATATAGTAATCACTTAGCCTAATCTCTCTGAACTTTGGATTATGAACAACATTGTTTATATTGGTCAGTTTAAAATTCTTTTAACTATTTTCTCTTGCGGCACATAGGCCTATCATCGCTCGATGTGTACGCTGCATGTACTGAGCAACGGATTTTGCAAATGAACTATTCGTCATGGTACTATTACAATACTCCTCGGCTGAACTATTTATATTCAGATGTCCGTCTACACCACCACCTCGCTCAACTCGGAAAAAACTGTTTCATTTCAACTTATGGAATCCTGATCATCCAAGAGCCATCACCACCATAGTTACCACACACCACTTCAGACCTACTTCTACACGTTCGCCTTTTCCTCCTAGACAGCTTCGACCGATACAAATTACGCCAGTCAACAACAGGACACCGACTACATGTAAAATTGGTTCGTGGAATGCTTGCTCGATAAACAACAAATCAGCATTAGTCGAGAATCATATCGTAACAACAGATCTTGACATATTTGCTGTAGTCGAAACATCCCATGAAGCCACAAACTCTCCGTCACTTATCGCTTCCTCCCCGTCAGGCTACAGCTTTTTGGATAAAGCTAGACCTCTTCTACCTGGACAAGATGTCTCCAATCTACGCGGTCCTAGAGGAGGTGGAATATGCATCTTTTATAAAAATCATCTACGAACATCTCCAAAAGACACAGGTTATTTCACTACTTTTGAACACCTCTCATCCTACTTCACCTTCAGAGATCTACATCTGCTCGTCACCGTAATCTACCGTCCTGGTTCGTCACCTATTACAACAGCCTTTTTCGAAGAATTTTCATCTCTACTCGCTACGCTGTCAAAATTCAACTGTTACCTCCTAATATTGGGAGATATGAACATTAAATTTGATCAACCTGACAACGTAAACACCAAGCACATGGTTCGTTTGCTGTCGTCGCATAACCTCACTCAACACATTTTGGAATCTACTCACAACCTTGGCCATACTCTTGATGTTCTCATATCACGATTACCGTCGCTAATTGGAAATATCGACATCTCTCCACCAGGACACTCCGATCACTCTATGATCCACTTCACAATTACCACTCAACCTCCTCCAAGAGTCTACCAAAAAACTGAAAGGAGATCATTTGCTAATTTTGATTTATCGTCATTTGAAAAAGATCTTCATGAATCTGAACTTTACAAAATAACACTTCAACCGAATCCGCCAGTGATTGCAGAATCTCTATTCACCCTCTACGACCGTACGATGGAAGAGCTTCTAAACACTCATGCTCCTCTTCGTAAAATCACCATCCGTAAGAAGCCTGACTGTCCTTGGTTCGACTCGGAATGTGCCACTTTAAAACGGACTACACGCTGCATTGAACGAAAGTGTAAACGCTCTCCAAAAGACACTCGTTTACTCAATCTGCTGAAAGTACAAGCACAGAAACAAAGAAAATGTTTTCAGCACAAACGCTCAATCTACCTACGACACAACATTGAAGAAGCGGAGAAGGATGGCAAGGCTCTCTGGAAATCATTAAACTCTATTTTATCCCCGCAATCCTCTATTGAATGCCCACTCTCACCTGATGAACTTCTTGATCACTTTGCAAACAAAACTGAAGCTATTCGCCATTCCACCAAAGACGCCCCTTTACCTGTCTTGAACCCTAACCACCTAAATTTTCCTGGTTTTTGTGCTTTTGATGAGATCACTTTACCCGAGTTTGATAAGCTTCTCAGTAACTCCTCCTCCAAGCAATGTGAGCTTGATTCCTGCCCAGTCTGGATTATTAAATCCCTTCGACATATTTTTGCTCCCATTTTGATCCTACTCATAAACTGCTCACTTATCACTGCTACCTTACCTGCTTCCCACAAGCGTGCCATTATCCGTCCTCGCATCAAAAAATCAGGCCTTGACCCTTCCGATCCTGGTAATTACCGCCCAATCTCTAACCTATCCTTCATCTCCAAACTTGTTGAGCGTGCAGTCCACCGTCAGCTATCTAACTATGTTGAATCCAACTCCTTGCTACCTCTTGTTCAGTCTGGTTTCCGACGCCTCCACTCCACTGAAACTGCTGTCCTTAAAGTTTACAATGATATAATCATGGCACTTGACTCTGGTTTCATAACTGCCCTTCTGTTACTAGATTTCAGCTCTGCCTTTGATTGTGTTGACCATTCCATTCTCATTCAAGTGCTTGAATCTCAATTTGGCATTATGGCCTCTGCTCTTCTCTGGATTGCTAATTTCTTGACAAACCGATCACACTCTGTGCGACTTGGTTCTAACACTTCTAGGTACTTCAATATCCTCTTTGGTGTACCTCAAGGTTCTATACTTGGCCCCCTCTTGTTCATCCTCTATACCTCTAATATTGTTCACATTGCCTTCAAACGCGGCATCCTTATACACCTTTATGCTGACGACACACAACTCTATATTAAACTTGCTGCCAAAGACTTTGATAATGCAATGTTTCGCTTAATAACTTGTTTCACTGAAATCCAATCATGGTGTGCATCCATGCGCCTTAAACTGAATGCCTCCAAGACAGAACTTATCTGGTTCTACCGCAAGCCGTTACCTAACTCACATTTATTCCACACTGTACTCAATCTTAGCCCAGACTGCTCCATCAAACCAGCTGATGTTGTCCGAGACCTTGGTGTCCTCCTTGATAACTCGCTGTCTATGAAAACTCATATCTCCTCCATAACCAAATCCTGTTTTTTCCATCTCAGACGCATTCGGCAAGTCAAGAAAAGTCTTAACGAAAAATGTGTTTGTACCCTAGTACAGGCCCTTGTCATTTCTAGAATTGACTACTGCAACTCAGTCCTATGTGGTCTTCCTGCATCTACCCTTCAACCTCTTACAGCTGTTCTTCATTACGCTGCTAAGCTTATCAAGAACCAAAATCCTCGGGATCACGTCACACCGACCCTCCGTGAACTACACTGGCTTCCCATACAAGCTCGCATCAATTTCAAAATCTGTCTTCTAATGTACAGAATCTACACAAGCTGTTCTCCTGCATACCTTTCTTCACTTGTTACACCCTGTTCCTCTGTCCAATCCAGACGAGGGCTACGTTCATCGTCTCAAGGTGATTTTGTTGTGACACGATCACTCAAAAACTTGGTAACAGGGCATTTGCGCTAGCCGGCCCGGCTGAATGGAACAAACTCCCTGTCTTTATCCGCAAATCCTCAACTTTATCGATTTTCCAAACTAACCTTAAAACACATCTGTTTAATTAAGATTTACTATGATTGATTTTTCTGTTGCGCGCTTTTGTGCAAGATTTCAATTTTGTTTAGGCGCGCTACAAATAACAGTCTAATAATAATAATAATAATAATAATTACCGACTAAATTTGAATTAATGGAGGACGTTCTTCACTGATATTTTTAGATGTAGACTTTGATTACGGGATGGTTTTAGTGCGTAATAATCGGATGTTTTGTGCATTGTACGCCGGCTGAATCGAAGTTGATAATTACAAAAAGCAAAAAATTATATCTTGTGGCTGCTGATTGGATGGCTGGGCATTTTATGGCAAGGAAGACCGTTGACGTCGATAATAAAATTGTTTTGAATATTCTTCGCCATTCTTACAGCGTAGGAGATTATGTTCAACAGATATGTTCAACGAATCGACTACCTACCGTGTCCCATAATTATATAGCAACGGTTGGTTCTGTTTCAAAGGTGTCTAAAGAGAGCGCTTTAACCAATCTTCAAAATTCAAAATCCTCAATCTGGTCTTCAAGGAACAAAAGGGTCTTGCCATGAAATATCTAACTGATGTATTACTCCGGCTTATTTAAGCCTTCTCGCATCGTCCACTCCGCTCGTCAAACACATTTGATCTTCTAGTTCCCCATGCTCGTCGGGACTTCTCGATTGCCGCGCCACGGATCTGGAATACTCGTCCGCCATCTGTGCGTGCCACTAATGCTGCATGTGACTACATGGTTTTCTCTCGACTCTTAAAGACGCACTTTTTCAGCTGTTTGATGGCCACGTGTTGAGCGCTTCTGTGAGACTCTTAAGTGGCGCTATATAAATGTCTTGTTACATTACGTTACATTACATTACATTACATACTGAAGCAGCTAGGGATCAGTCTCGGTCCTTTACGTCAATTTTTCCCTCTCTTTGTAATGCCCTGAATCCATCTATACTCGCTCTCGAATTCTAGCTGGTAGCCCATCCTCCTTGTTTGCTTTTCTCAAAGCCTATTTCTTTTCTCGTGGCCTTGCGGACTGCCATGGGAGCGCCGCTGAACGGTTTACCGTACTAGAGGCGCTCTATTAATTTGTATTGTATTGTATTGTATTTGAACACTTGTTATAGCGCCCCTACCAGATTGCCTATTCAGAGGCGCTCAAAATTAATTAATGTTTTAATACAATACAATACAGTACAGTATATTACAATCTGCCATCGTGCCTCTTTACCCTAACCTGAACGCTATTCATTGGCTGCCAATTTGCCAGCTTTTTGAATTTGTACTTTCTGAGCCTATTGGTTCCAGTTGGAAAATGTTTCTGGCTACTTACGATTACTCTGTTACCCTATCTCAGGTGTGGCTGGCCGTGGAAATCTTCGTCCTGCGTCTCAATATGAACGTGTTGTTCTTTTTGCACCGATCACGTGGAATAACCTTCCTTCATATCTGCCTGTTCTGCCAACCAGTTATTCGTTTTACACCTTTTACCACCATCTAAAAACCGTTCTCAATCGCCGAAGTTGGGATTGGAGAGCCTCCTCTGATTAGCTTTTCAGGAGCTGCGCTATAATATATTATAAGATTTATGAAAATAAGTGAAGCAATAAAATAAACGCTCTACATAAAAGCAAACAGTAGATGCAATATTTCCATAAGGCCAGCTTTTCAAACAATTTACAAGCCTTTTAATGTTAAATAAAAGTTATATAAGGTTTCAATAGAGAGTTCATATGGTAACGATGAGCTGTAATATGCCAAAAACTAATCTTTGTCGGCGGCAACGGCCTATGTTGTCATAAGCTGCCGTTAAACAGAGGATCCAATCCAATCCATATGGTAACCATAGCAATTTTTACACACCTTTTGTTACGTTTAAGATGAACAGATATAAGTCTCAAAACTAAACGTTACAACGATTTATACAGTTAAGGAAATGAACTGAAATACATCAAACACTTTAAAGCCTACGATGAAGATATATAGGCCTAACTCTCAAAACTAAACGTTACATCGATTTCTATACCGTTCTCATGGATCAGTTCATACGAATAGACTTGTGACATTAACCCAAATAATAATAATAATAATAATAATAATAATAATAATAATAATAATAATAATTCTTCCTTTATTGAAACAATCCGATTGACACATCGCAACCGGTACAGTTTACAGTTATGCAATTGAAACAATTCACAAGAACGCACATGACAGAAGAACTTAACTACTAACAGAACGGACAGCCTGCAATACACGGCGCTAATAGCAGCCTACAAAGCATGTCCGCCGTATACGCGGCTCGAACTCGGTACTTCTCGCTCTCTACGCCAGTTGTTATTCATTGCGCCATCGGGCCCCCTCCCCAAATGTGCAAATTTAAATATACGTTGTTTTATAATTACAGTGACCAACTGCGCCACTACCCTACTTGCGGTAGTGCCAGTTCCAAGGCTGGAGAAAGGAGGGGGCGTCGCAACTCATCTTTGTTGTGGTACAGTGTCGCTAGGCAACTAACAAAAAATTATGTAGTGACCGCATGGCCTTGACCGTGTCATTTAAAAAAATTCCTGATCAGGTGTGATCCTTCACCTCTGCCTGTTTGAATGTTTGTAACGCCGTTTAAGGTCCCATGTCATTTTTTCAGGAATTTATATTGCGCCCCTTCAAGAAGCCTACTCCTGCGTGTGAATTGGTGCCACGCCAGTTGAAGTTACGTATAGAAGGATCGTGCTAGCCATAGATATAAATTTCCAACGCGATGTGAACCGGGAATAGTAAGCACATTGCACAGCGGTGAATGGGACTTACGTGCTAACCAATGTAGCTAACTGGGTCAACACTCTGTTCACTCCTGGATGCAACCCCCATATATCATAGGCGGAAATCCCACACCCAGTTAATCGTTAAATAAATTTGTACGAGAGCTTAAATACTTAACTGAGTTTGTCGGATGTTCCAGTCTACTTTTTCTGGCGATCAATCGAGATCACCAATGCAATTATACAAGAGCAATGATATCCACAACCGATGGATTTGATAATACAAATTGAACGACCAATTCGGTACATATAACGTATGACATAACCGTTTTAAAGGTGTCTAAGCCGAGCCTAAATTTATTCGTTGCAGTAATAGGTAATGACATCTGGCGGCTGCCAAGGTCTTTTAGGTCGAACGTAGCTTTCTTTTAGCGATACTAGAGTGTGAAGAAGATAAAACATACAAACATCTAGCGGCAGAAACGCGATTTAACAAAATTTTATTATAATAATTATGACAGTGTTATAATAATTCATAGTAATTATAGTACTCAAATGCAGTCAATCTTCCGTTTAAACGACAAATGCGATATATATTGTGCATGAAGTAGCCCATTTAAAGGTGTGTAAACTGAGTTTGCAATAATTCGCTGCAGTAAATAATAACGCCATCTGTCGGGTCTTAGGGCTTTGATGTCTACCTTAGCTTACTTATAGCGATATTTGAGTGTGTAAAAGATAACACAAGCAGACATCTAGCGACAGAAAAGCGATTTAAACAACCTTAGGGGGTCCGGTGGCGCGTTGGATAACATCTGGCGAAGAGTGCGAGAGGTACCGAGTTCGAGCCCCGTTAGGGCGGATTTGCTTTGTAGGCTGCTATTAGCGCCGTGTATTACAGGCTGTCTGTTCTGTTAGTAGTTAACTAGTTAAGATTGTTTCAATTGCATAGCATGTAAATGTACAGCGCAGTGCGTTTGTCAGGCGCTCAATTAAAGAAAAGATATTATTATTATTATTATTATTATTATTATTATTATTATTATTATTATTATTATTATTATTATTATAGATAATTTCGTCTGTCACGGTTATAATTATTTTCATTTTGCGTTTAAAAGCATTATTTAGTATTTAACGACATCTGGGGACATAAGAGGCAAAGGAAATGGATCGGGCACACGCTGAGAGGAGACTCACTACTAAGATCTTTACTGCGGGTGGCTCGGTCGCATTATAAACGTGGAGTACAATACAACACACAACACAACACAATATACTGGGGCGCGGTGGTTTGGGGTATGTTCGGTGCCTTGCAGCTGGAGGGTTGCGGGTTCGAATCCACCTCAAAGCCGTCGCGTAGGGACCCTGGGCAAGTCCTTCACTCGCAATTGCTCATGCGCTTCGGCGTGAAACTCCGACTACAGCAGTAGTCGGGAGCGCCTCTGAATGGGAAATCTGGTAGAGGCGCTATAACAAGTGTTCAAATACAATACAATACAATACAATACAATACAATACTAAGAACGGTCATTGAAGGAAAAATGGAGGGAGGAAGACAAGAGGAAGACCAAGACAGATGATGCTGGATTGGATGATGACAAACGGCTACAGGAAACTGAAAGAAGAGGCCCAACAACGAGTGGAGTGGCGACGTCGGACATTTGAACCTGCCTAAGAGGCAGAGAACCACAAGAAGAAGAAGACATCTGGGGACTGCCAGAACCTATGACTTTGGCCTAATCTTAAGAAGAGTTGAGTCACTTTAAATGACTCGTTGCCGTTGGATGAAAGTTTAATTATGCAGGAATAGTCAGTGATGACTAATTATTGAACGATTGTTATTTATATAAACAAATTGAAGTTTAATCGGTTATTTAGCTGTTGTTTAACGACTCCGTGTGAGAACAAATATGATTAGCGGTCGCCCTACTCCTTTCTGCATGCTTGGGACTGGCGCTACCTGAGTGCGGGTCCATTGGTCGCACCAAGGACGTGTGTTTTTCTGACGTGGCTTCACGTCTCCTTTGCGTAGAAGCAGCGAGTGAGTTCGACGATTCCTGAACACTCGAGCATCTTTTTCAGCTGCTCAGCTGAGGGTTTTGGAAAAAGGGCTGGAGGCTAAACCTCCGAACAAATATGCGAACTAAAACACAGGGTTTAATGTAACGCCGTTTTCATAGGTAACAATGCATCAGTTAATAGTCGCTTCAAGTTAAATCCTAGTAAGCAATCACAAACCGTTCGATCAGCTTGGTTGGGTAAATTATTATGTTGGTGATAACCTGATAATATCGCTCTTTAATGTGTTTTGATTACTGATAAGCTTAAATGGAACAAACATGTGGATATGATCACCAATAAGGTGTCAAAGGTAGTTGGCATTTTACGTAAAGTTGGAAATTTAGTACATGCTGATAAACTAAAGCTATTGTATCTTGTTTAAAGACGCATTTTTTCCAGCTGTTTGATGGCCACGTGTAGAGCGCTTCTGAGAGACTCTTAAGTGGTGCTTTATAAATGTTTTATTACATTACATTACATTACCCTACTAGAACCATAATATCAATTACTGCTGTGTTGTTTGGGCTTCTCCTTAAAGAACCTGCAATTTGGATCGCATACTGATGCTTCAGAAAGCTGCTTGTCGAATTATTTCCCACTCTACATGGTTGACGCACTCTAGCCATTTATTCAATAAACTCATAATTCTAAAAATGTACGACCTGTCATACATGTCTATTGTAATCCTTATTTTAAAGTTTGGAAATAATACCCTACCGTCCATATTTAAAAATTATTTTATATCAGTTGCTCAAATTCATTCGTTTAATACTCGTGGGTGTAATTATAATTTTGGACACCTTTAAATTGTGTGTTCTGACGCTATAAAAATCTCAGTTTTTTTAAATTATATAATTATAGTTCTCTATTCGACTTGGCCAAAAAGATTATCGTTAAACAGTAAGAACTACGGTATCACTTATCAATGCCTGAAAATTTGAAAAATTGTCTGTGGTAAGTGGCATGCTGTTGTCATTTTAAAAAGTCATTTAAAAAATCCGCCACTGTCCGTGCTCTTACCTCTTCAAGAATTCAAACCCCGACTCATCTGATCCTCCACCTTCCAATTCTCGACCTAAACAACACCCACCTTAACATACACTCTGTCCCTCCAACCCCCTGGCAACAACCGAACCCCTGCGTCCTCATGACTACCCCTTGGACAACCCTTCTGATTCGACGCAGTGCTCGTTACTAAACTGGTAAAATAAAACACAATTTTTCGGAAAGTAGCGACCCCATATTATGACGTTGTACAGTTACAAGATGTAGTTAGACAATGAATACTGGTAACATTCTGAACTTAAACACCTTTAAATCGTGTCTATCCGATGGTATAAATAACTCATTTGGTAACTTTGTCGTCAACGGCCTTTGATGTCATATGACGACGTTAAACCTTGGAGAAATAAAAATCTGCAAAAAAAGCTGTAATATGCAAAACTAATCTTTGTCGGCGGCAACGGCCTATGTTGTCATAAGCTGCCGTTAAACTGAGGACTCACTCACTCACTCTGCCATTGATTGAACTCTCAGTGAAGAGCCTGAATTTGTCGTTAGGAACATCGCTGCTGTCGCTTTAATCTGCAATTTCTGCTTTTCTGTGTTTTCCATGTCTGCAATTTATTTATCTTCGAATTTCGATGTAGATTATTTGATTAGATCGGGAGAAGATAACGTAATCTCCTCATCCATCGTTGAATCATCTTCCTCATAAAGACGTTCTATTTATGGAATTGCCTTTGGAACTTGACGAAGTGTCTAGTGGGCGCTTAGCCCCGCCTCTGTACTTTAACTTTTTATATTGACCGAAGTCAAATTTTCAAGGACCATATTGTTTATTTTCTCTCTCAAATCGTATCGGAATTCGACTTTCATCAATTCGAACTCTATTTTAAATCCCCCCCCACACACAGACTCTAGTAAAATTTTGCCGATATTATGCGATCTAACGCGATTTAATGCAATTTGGCGTAAGCACTAATAAATGCTTCAGATCGGATACCGTCTGTGGTTTCAATATTGACAAAACGAAAATGAAGTATATATAGTATCCGTAACGAACAAGTTAAAGGTGTCTACGCAGAGTTCAATAGTTTCGCATAGTAGTGCGTTTAATCCCTACTGACTGATTAGTTAGCGTGTTGCCCTGTAACGACACAGTGTCATAAAAAGACGAGTAGCGTCGACCTACAAAGAGCAGAAGAGGTGATGACTGGATATCACGATCATGTGATATCATGTGATCATGCCCATGCTCTGCTTCAAATCCTAAAGGACTCAGATCGGCCACGCGAGGAGACTTTACCGTTCTTCGCACCAAGAGGAAGTTTGGAAATCGTTCTTTTGCTGTCTCGGGACCTAGGGAATGGAACAGTCTCCCAGCTACAATCCGTCAATGTTCATCTGCTACTCAATTTAAATCAAAATTCATCTATTCTCATTACGCTATGACTAAGAACACAGCGCAACGCGCTCTCGTGCAAGACTTGTCTTGTTAAAGCGCGTTATAAATGTCTAATTGTATTGTATTGTGAGAAAGAAAACGGACAGAAAACGAAATGTCAGCGATGGACTTCCGTAAGGAGCACTCAACAAACTGCTATCCAGTTGGTAAGAAAAATAGTCATAGAAATAAATCTACTCAACCGAAGAATAAAATTAAACTCCAATGTTACTGTGCTGTATATAAAACTGTGCTTAGCTTCGAGTGGCGCTTCAGAAGTTTGCAGATTGCGATTACTCCATCTAGCGATCGATCTGCACACTATAGAAACTGATCCATATGAGTATTATCTTGAGTTTCTTGCGAAAAAAGTCAGATGAACATCCGAGAGATGGTTGGTTCCCCAGTTTAACGGCAGCTTATGACAACATAGCCGCCGGCAAAGATTAGTTTTGGCATATTACAGCGCTTTTTTAGAGAGAATAATTTTTTATATAATTTATAGCTTCTGAGGAGACCAATTTAATGGTGTCTAAACTGAGCATAATATAATTCTTAATTTTTATTATTCCAAAGTTTAACGTCGTCATGACATCAAAGGCCGTTGAAGACTACTAGTAACCACATTATTGTAGTGCATCTGTCCTGAAGTTCAAGGTGTCTAGCAGCAAACCACATTATTCATACACCATAAACTCTTTGGTCTGGCGGTCCTTGCTCGGCCTAGCCCCTGCCTATCTACGCGACCTCTGCTGCCCTATCTTGGGTGCTGCGGGTCGTCGCTCTCTCCGCTCTACTGAGCGGGGCGTGCCCATGGTCCCTTTTGCCCGCACAGCTACTAAAGCAGAATCGGGCCTTCTCAGTGGTTGGCCCCTCCCTCTGGAACGGGCTTCCTTTGATGCTGCGCTTGCATCCCAGAATCCACTCTGAATCTTTCTATACTTGCCTCAAAGCTGTCCTTTTCAGCTGTGGTCGGGAGCGCTCCTGAGTAGTAACCTTGAAGGGGCGCTATATAAAACTTTGTAATGAATGAATGAATGAATGAATGAATAATTATGTGTATAATTATATCCCTTACTTTAATTAATGAGGTTATGTATTAATTAATTGAGCCTCTGAGTAAACCCCCTTGAAAGGGCCCTACATAAGTTTATGAATGAATGAATTAATTAATTAATTAATATTTGCGTTTAACGACATTTTGTGGTTTGGTCACATTCATTAGCGTTACAGCAGGAGTGGCTTTGAAGATTGCGTGGCAGTAGCAGTACAGTCTTTGCGTTAAAATCTCCTTCATATAAAACACATCCAACTCTTAATTAAAACTGTAGAGATATTTTATTTTTTACAAGTTAGTAATAAATGATTTATGTTTTCTATGACCTCACACTGAGTCTGATCCCATCCGAATTCTGAACGATTGTCTGCTTATTTTAGTGCAGTGATAAATCTAATAAAAGGTGTCCAATTGGATCTTTTAATTTCATGTGGCAACTATCAGCGTTTAACGACATGGAATATGAATTTTTCGGTTACGTATTCAGTGTGTGATTTTCCAACTCAATTTACTGTCAAAAATTTCTTCCAAGTATTTTACCTTATGTTCCATCTTAATTTGTCCTTGGTCAATCTTAATAATAACCCTTGATTAATATACTTCCTTTGGTAAATAGAAGTTGAGACGTGGAAAGGCAGTAGCAAGCAATTTTTTTTTATTCCACAGTTTTACGTCGTCTTATGACATCAAAGGCCGTTGACGACAATAATATACAGACAATATACAATTCAATAGGTACAAGAACCTTAGAGCGTCCGAACAACACTATTCAAGGTGTCGAAACGGAGCATTACAATTTCACTAATATTCAATATTTTTCAATATAAAACAGTTCATCTCATTGTCTATGAGTTCCATATCCTAACAAAGAGAATTTATGCAAATGAAACAATATTATTATGAGGCAATTGTTCCACAAAAGAAATTCACGAAGTATTCTTTCAAACATTTCGTGTATCTAATACACTATAATTAAAATTTCATTTACCAACAAAGCATAAATGTAATATAAATTAAAGTTTAGTTTCAATAGATTTAAATTACAATCATAGAACTCATTACTGCAACACAGTAATGCAGTATTATGCAACATAGTAGATACTCTTATACAGTAATAAAACCAAACCATATGTAATATTGAAGAAGAAGAAAAAATTGAATAATAATAATATGTCAATATAGATATTCGTTAACCAATAATTAATATTTATAACTTTCCAACATCAGAACTTTATTATAAATGTTATATGACATAACATATTTAAATATTAACAATAAAAAAAAGATGTTATCTATGGGTGTTTCAGTAACCAAAATGTACACATACAACCGAAATTGAAGTATAGTAATCCAGTTACAACTTGTGTTTCACAATAATGCACCATTTATTTCAAAAATATGAAAATGAATTAATAAAAGACTACTCAAATAACTAAGAAATAAAACTATTCACAGGAGCAGACTTAAAATATTCAATTACAAAATTTTACCTTTATTGATTATCTTAACTAACCTATACACTTCATTCTGAAATAAATTTACTGTCAAAAGGGTTTTAATGGAAATTTCGTGTTTATATAATTGACATTTATTTCTAAGTAACTCTGAGATATCTTCTTTTACACAGTCAAGCAAGAGGTGATCTATTGTCTCCCAAGCAAGCAATTGAACGCAGATCACGCTTATTATAGTACTATTATACTTTTGATAAAAGGTGTTCAATTGTTTATTTCATGTCGCAACTTTCAGCGTTTACGTTATACAAAAAAAACAGTATTTTATATAATTTATATCTTTCAAAGTGGAATTTCGCTAACATCTATGCATCTTTAATCTTTCAAGCGTTCGAATTAATTAAATTATGTATTAATCTTATTGTTTAACGGCATCTTGTGGTAGAAAATTATCGAGCACTTATCAGTGTTGCTCCTACAATGATATATCCCTACGCTTGAATATAGCAGTCACCATGAAGAAGAAGTAGAGCAATAGCTTAAGAGCTACCCTGGGTGGCAGCCATGGGTATAACGTGTTAGCGACATAATTTTCTTAGCCTCGGCATATGAGGGCTTGAAGCCAGTCCTATCCCTCGCTGTCTCATCTTCCTATCGACTGTGTACGGTCAGTGTACTCATTATAACGAATTTCTGCTCAGAAGTGGATTTGAAATACCTGTAAATGTAACGAAACTGTTTATATAATTATAGAATCTGCGCATTTTAGTTATGCAGGTTACATTCAAACTTATTAAATAAATCAAATCCAGTTATGTTATAGGTTCTCAGTGCGTAAAAAATCCTATAGAAAATGGAAAAATCTTTTCAATCTCCGAATCATGTACCGCCAAACTCCATGTATCTTGACTGGTTTTCTTCTTCACGTTCTCTGCCCTCAGGCAGGTTCATATGTCCAACGACGCCATTTTTCTCTGTTCTCTGCTTCTCTTTTCAGTCCGCTGTATCCCTCCTCTGCCAACATCCAGTCCAGTAGCATTGTTCTTGGCCTACCTCTCATCTTTTTCCCCTCCATTCTTCCCTCAATGATGTCTCTTAGTAGGGTGTCGCTCCTTAAGATGTGTCCTATCCATTTCTTCTGCCGCTCCCGTATAGTGCCTATCAGTGATCTTCTTTCTTCCACCAGCTGTAAGATTTCCTCATTCGTTCTTCGCTCCACCCAGCTGATTTTCTCCATTCTGCGCCATATCCACATCTCAAAGGCCTCCAGTCGTTTTATGTCTTCTTGCCTCATTGTCCATGTCTCAGAGCCGTATAGGACAACACTCCACACTAGTGTCTTTACCATTCTCTTCTTCAACTTCCTGTTTAGACCGCCTCTGAGGAGCTCCCCTCTTTTGTAGAATGCATCTTTTCCCATAGCTATTCTTCTTTTCACTTCCACATGGCACCTTGCATCCTCTGTAACCACACTTCCCAGATAGCAGAACTTCTTTACCTGTTCTATTTCTTCCCCATTTAATGTGATGTTTATTGTTTCTACCCCTCTCTTACTCATCTTCATGACCTTTGTTTTCTTTATGTTTATTTTCATGTCATAGTCCATTGATATGCTGTTTAAGCGGTCCATCATTAGTTGTAGACCTTCCTGACTGCCTGCCATCATCGCTTGATCGTCTGCAAATCTCAATGCTTTCACCATTTTCCCACCCACTTTTACCCCCTCTTCCAGTTCCTCCAACGTTTCTCTAACAATTTCTTCTATGTAGATGTTGAATAGAATTGGTGATAGTGGGCATCCTTGCCTCACTCCTCTTCCTATTTTTCCGGGTTCTGAGTATTCTCCATCGATTCTTATCTTTACTCTTTGTCCCATGTATAGATTGCCTATCAGTCTTCTTTCTCTCCAGTCCACTCCTATTCGTCTCAGTATTCTTATCAATTTCTTCCAGTCCACTCTGTCAAAAGCTTTTTCATAGTCAACGAAACAGATGTATATGTCCTGTCCATGCTGTATGCTTCTTTCCGCTATTACTCTTAGCGCTGCCACTGCATCTCTTGTCCCTCTTCCCTTCCTGAACCCATATTGTTCTTCTCCTAGGCAATTATCCATTTCCGCTTTGGTCTGCAATCTTTTTGTTATTACTCTTAGTAGTATCTTTGATGCGTGGGTAAGGAGGCTTATAGTGCGATGGTCTTCGCAGTTTATTGCATTCGGTTTCTTCTGTATTGGTATAACTATGGTCTGAAGAAAGTCCTCTGGCCATACTCCTGTATTATATATGTCCTGGCATAGTTGCACCAATTCATTCATTGCTTTCTCTCCTAGATTCCTCAGCATTTCTATTGGGATGTTGTCGATTCCTTCTGCCTTGCCGTTCTTCATGTCGTCTATTGCAGCTAAGACCTCTTCTTTCATCACCTCTGGTCCAATGGTGTCGTCTGTTTGTTCCTCCTCCTGTTCTCGTGCTTGTTTCTCCATTTCCTCCTTGAGGCTGTTATTTCCTGTGTACAACTCTTCCACATATTCCTTCCATCTTCTCCTAATATCTCCCGTGTCTTCTAGTAGCTTGCCCTCCTTATCCTTGATTGTGCTTCCTTTTCCCCTGTTCTTTTTCTTTTCTAGTGATTTTATTTTCCCGTACACTAGATCGTGTCGTCCCTGTTCCTGGAGTATCTCTAACTCCCTACACCGTTCCTCCCACCAATCCTCTCTTGCCTTATTCGTTGTTCTTCTTAATTGATTATTGAGTCGTTTATACTCCTTTTTAGCTTCCTCTGTTCTCTGGTGTTTCCATTTCCTTCTCTCTTCCATGTCGTTGACCATCTCCAGTGTTATCCATGGCTTACGAGGTTCCGTACCCTTTTGAAATCCCACAGTGTCTGTCGCCTCTTTAACCACTGTCTCCTTTAGTTTCCCCCACCTTTCTTCTGTTGTTGATCCCTCTTTTACCATTTCTACTTTTTCCTCTATTCTCTCTGATAGTTCACTCATCTTCATCTTTATCTTCTCCTTGTTCCATTTAAGTGTCCTTATCCTTCTCTTTCTGATGAACTTGAGTTGTAGGTTCACTGTCATAGCTACCAAGTTGTGGTCTGAATCTGCGTCTGCACCTGGGAGAGTTCTTGAATTCTTCACACTGTTTCTATATCTCTGTCTGACCATTATGTAATCCAACTGATATCTCTCTCTATCCCCTGGTGATTTCCACGTGTATCTTCGTCGTTTCTCCTGTTGAAACCATGTATTAGTCACTACTAGTCTTTGTCTTTTGCAGAATTCCATCAGTTTCTCTCCTCTCTCATTTCTACCTCCCAGTCCAAATTTCCCTACTATACCTTCTTGTTCTCCTTCTCCTACTACTGCGTTCCAGTCTCCCATTACTACCACGTAATCTGTCCCTTTGATGTTTTCAAGGCATCTCTCTATTTTTTCGTACATGACATCAACCTCCTCTTCATCGTGTGTTGATGTAGGCATATAAACTTGTACAATTGTTATGTCCACTGGGTGTCCCCTTATTGTCACTAAGATCACCCTGTCCTCAAGCCTTTCCACTCTTGTCACACATCTGGCTATTCTGTCCGACATTAGAATGGCTACACCGTTCTGGCTCTTATCTCCTCCAGCATAAACAACTTTGATGCCATCGCTTATGAGCTCTCCTCCTTCCTTCCATCTTACCTCTGCCAGTCCTAGTATGTCTAGTTCTGCCCTCCTCATCTCTCCTATCACATTCGCCAGCTTTCCTGGTCTTGCCATCGTTCTTATGTTCCATGTCCCTATTTTTAGTTTTTCCCTTTTCGTCTCTGCTTCTGTTTGGAAGGATTTCGCTTGTTGACGACCTGAGGAGCCTTGTCTCCCCCTGCCGAACGCGACTCTCCCCATTGCCTGGATTGAGTCGTTAACGTCGTTATCTGAATTTCTGTTTGGCGTCATTTTACATATTCCTCGGGATGAATAGGGAGGTGGTTTCCCGTTGCCTTCCTCCCGGTGTTTTTATGGAGAGACACCATCTCTCAGCGTCGATGCCGTTCATCGTCCGTCCTTCAGCTCCTTTGCCCATGGGGCACTCGCTTATACCGGCGAGCACTCGGTCGTCCACCACGCACTCCGTTGAAACAGGAGGGACCACGTGAAGGTGGCGTGGGTGGACATTTGAGCAGCAGAGGCTATTTGAGACGCTTGCATACCCCATTCCCCTCCCACTGGTTTTCAATAATACCCCATTCCCCTCCCACTGGTTTTCAATAATGCTAAAAGAGGCTAAATTTGAGATTAGACATAGTTGTGTACAGATATTGATTTTTTGGACATACCTTGAATAGTTATTGAGGCCACAAGTTGTGATTAAATGCGGGTAGCTATTATACCACATGAATATGTTGCTCAAATTAAACACCTCTAATTAGAGATATCTTTGCAGAATAAATAAGATTCATTTGTTTGACGTTGGATTTCTTCTTCCACTAGAAACTTGCTATCAGACCGTCGTCGGTCCATATTGCCAAAAGATGTCGCGAGAAACGAATATAATTATATATATATATATATATATATATATATATATATATATATATATATATGTGAGGCGCGGTGGGGGAGCGGTTCACAAGAGCGACGTAACATGCGTGATGTGTTGCATTGGCTGCCTGTGTCTCAGCGTATCTCATATCGCATTGCTGCTCTTGTTTCTCGTTGTGTTCTTGGCTGCGCTCCATCTTACTTGCGTGATCTTTGCCGCCCAGTGTCTGATGTTCCAGCGCGTCGGGTGCTTCGCTCTGCGACGAGGGGTGAGTTCCTTGTTCCACGGACTCGCTTGGTTATTAGGCAGCGCCGTGCTTTCTCGGTTGTTGGCCCTTCCATTTGGAATGACCTACCACTTAAGCTCCGTTTTTTTACTTTTAAGCCATCTAACAGGGTTCTACAAGTCCCTCAAGTCTTTTTCTTTAGTCGTGGCTGGGCCGGGAGCGCTCCTGAGTAGTTTCTTGAAGGGGCGCTATATAAAATACTCTGAATGAATGAATGAATGAATGAGTAACGGAAGAGCGACATAAATACCGTATCAAAAGAGCGACAACCGAAGAAATTAAATAATAATTCAAAAGATCGACATAACGAAAGAGCGACAAACATCTTTATGTACTCAGTTAAAAGCAGTAAATCTAGACATCGATGTTTTCTCAGTAAAAGCTGCAAATAAACTTGCAGTCCATTATTTTTTTATGCTTGTTTATCCAAAAAATCTATCTAGAACCACAGACTTGCTCACCTTCACTGGTCAAGATCTTTCGCAAAACTGAGAATCTCATAACATTGACTGGTCAGTTTGCGCAATTATCATAAACTGAGCCCATGCCTCATTTCACTCGCTCGCCTATTCACCCCGACATCCGCGTCCCTTTTAAACGGAACCCCGATGTACATCAAAATATATGTACAATGGCTGGAATTCGCACCTATAGTCCTTAGAAGTTGTTCATAACGAACCTCTAAATAAACACAAACTCACTCTTGCGTATAGAACAAACTCAAGTAACTCTTTGATAAACAATTTGAATACCCCATAGTATATTCCCAAGAAACCAGACTACGATAATTACCAATTTTTCACTCTTTTGTTTATGTCGCTCTTTTGAAACTAACCCCGCGGTGGTGTAGGGGTTTGTTCGGTGCATTACAGCCTGGTACAGGATACAATTTCTTCTGTACAGTCGGAACCTCAATATCACTTCACCACTGCACCTCCGTGCCTTAGTGCCATGTAGTGCCAGTCCAAAGCCTATATCTGGATGAAGGAGGAGGGTAATTCTAATGATCTTTGTTATCACACAGTGCTATTAAACGGAAGCTACTACCACTACTAAACTCAGGATCAACTCCACCCATAGAAATGTTAATGTTGCAGTCTTCTAGAATCTAGAGCGACCGCAAGCCTACAACCTCGACCGTGCTAATTTTTCACAGCCCTTTTGAAAGGTTGCAATTTTACTTTAGATCACCGTGTCCGGACCGAGATTTCAATATCTGAAATAAGTCACCATCGGAATGTTAGGTAAGTTAGAGTTAATTTTTGCTTAACAGCCTGGGTAAAGTAAACGAAATGTCACAGAACAAAATGTTTTAATGAGCAAAAGGCTTATGTAACGTCTGAAAGATCCTATAAAAAGGTGTCTTCACGGTACCGAATTATTATTATTCACAATGTTAACGGTTTAGCGACAGTTTCTGGTTGCAAAGGCCGTTAAATACAACGGCCATAGCAGCCATAAATGTCATTAACATCTGGAATACTACTACTTTCCACTACTATTTGTACTACAATAATTACTACTAAAACTTCGACAGGTGCTGCCATTACTGTTACAAATACAAATATTACTACCGATTCCACAACGACTGCTTTATCTGTCTTCTAATGACGACACTAACCATAACCCTGACCCTAACCGACCCTCACGACGTAAAGTTCTATAATCTATGTCGGTTAGGTTCAGCTGATGAGTCGCTGTTACGCGTCGAGAGGGTCGGTTATAAGGGGTCAGGGTTAGGGTTAGTGTCGTCCATGTTTTCTAATTACCAAACTGTCATTGGTTGACCTAGCTGGAATATAGCCTACACGGGCTAAAATTGATATGCCGTGTATAAGGCGAATTGTTTGAGTCCCCGATTCTATAAGCCTGCCTGCTATGCTACTGATGAAAAAACAGTGACTGACTTTAAGAATGAATCGCAAGATCTGAATATATTTCTAATTGCGTTAATTCAACAGTACCCAGCCATATCGTGCTGTGTTTTCGACACCAGTTGAATTGGGTGAATTAATTCCACGTGGGGGAGTCATTACCATTGGAAAAATGAAATGGGGTGAATTAACCGACAAGTACCCTATTATTATACCATTGAAAAAATGCGCCAAATAACTTGGAAATGCCTTTAGTCACGATGTGCTCGACGTCAACCACGCTAAATTATGTCGCTAGACAACGACTTCTTCAAACGTATCTGGATTCTCCTTAGACACCTCTTTTCTGAAACAAGGCTGACTATATAAAAGATGTTGGAATGCAAAAAAAATGTTTAACATCACGAGATCGGAGTCAAACGATTTAGCAGACACAGGAGTTGTTGCTGAAACTAATAGGGAATGATCGTATGTTTTAAATCGGTCACTACTACAGAGCAATATATGCCGCATAATATTATCTCGTTGAATCGCCGATCCCTCTTGAACTATTCTCAGGTACATCGAGGTCAAGGCTATATAATTATTATTTTTAACATGTTTAATTATTGTGAATTTATTAAGCGCCATGCATAGCGATTAAGCTTCAATCAATGACTTTGAACTGTAGTGAATGAAGGACTTGTTGAAGGTCATTTCACAGTAACCATTTCAGAGGAGGAGGATCGAACCCGTACTCTTCGCATTACCAGACGAATGCTCAAACCACTCGTTTGGATGGACACTTTATGGTAACAAACGCTTTTTACGACGATCAATTGCTTTGAATACTTCGCAACGTTCTTATGACGTAATTAGAACCACAGTCGACTAACCGGTCGTAGTATGTTCCGTGTTCATATAGCAATGGTTGATACAGTTTTAAAGGTGTCTAAAGAGTGGAACGACTGTTGACTAACCGGTCGTGTGTAGAGAGTGACATGGGAATTTCCCGCGGGGAAACGCGGTAACCGCGGTAAATCCCGCGGTAATGGGGACAACAGTTGCGGTAATACCGCGGTAATGGGGACAACAATTGCAGTAATACCGCGGTAATGGGAGTTTACTCGCGGTAATACCGCGGTAATGGGGAATGAGCCGGCAATAAACCCGGGTGATGTTAAGAACTTGAGAATTGACAAGGAGAATTTTTATTTCCTGAAAGAAATATTCAGGACTTGGTTAACTTAATGCAAACTTTCGATAAAATAATAACAGACTATTGCAGTCTGCAATACAAATGGATTTGTAAGGCTAAAAATTTTATTTTTAAATTTGAAAATTGGTGTAAACTTTTTGCGGGGAATGTGATGTCGTCCTGCGGGGATGGGGTGGGGATGGGGGAGAAAACCTGCGGGATGGGGCGGGGATGGGGACAAACCCTGCGGGGATGGGGTGGGATGGGGAAGACTTACTTGTTGCGGGCGGGGATGGGGACGAGATTGCCTCCCATGTCACTCTCTAGTCGTGTGTCCACAGTTTAACGGCAGCTTATGACAACATAGGCCGTTTCCGCCGACAAAGATTAGTTTTGGCATATTACAGCTCTAACCGGTCGTAGTATGTCCCATTGATTATATAGCAATGGTTGACACAGTTTTAAAGGTGTCTAAAAAGAGATCTCTAACGGTACCAATCGGCCAACGTGTCCCTTGAACCATAACCTTAACGTAAATCATTGGCTGCCGATTTGCAAGCGTTTTGAATTTATAATTTCTGAATCTAATGGTTCTGCACAATTTCGAATTTCTTTTTGTTTGACGTATATTGGGGTACCATCTACCAATTTCCGATTGAAAGAAAAGTTGGATTATATACTGGGTCAGATACAACCGATTAAAAGGTGTCTAAACTGAGCTATTCATCGTTGAAGTCAATGGTAACGACATCTGGCGGCTGCCAATGTCTTTCGAGTCGACCGTCCTTATCCTTTAATAACGATGTCAGTGTGTGAAAAAGATAAAACATGCAGGCATCTGATATGGCGGATCGATCTCAAGATTCGCCCACAGTTGAAGAAAAAATGCACTGCATTGACGTGTTTCCACAGAATATCACATATTAAACATTTTATCGCCGATAGAGGGCAGAAGACACAAAGCAAAAAGCAAAAATATTTTGCACACTACTTACTCTAACATACCGGCAACTTTCCATCACTATTAGAAAACGTTTGCTCAAAAAAATGTTTTTCACCCCACCCTAGTATATAACGTATATTGTACGAGAATTACAGATGTCTTGAAAAACATGAATTGGTTTCTTGGTAGTTTTCGTTTTTAAAAGCGACATCTTTACGTTAGACTCTGTTAATCGTAAGCCACTTCTTAAACGAAAGATTAAATATATGAACTGGAAGAGCGAGAGAGGAGATAAAGGGAAGAGGAGGAAGAGGAAGAGGAAGTGGAAGAGGAAGAGGAATAGGGTTTTGAAAGAGCAGTGTTTTCAACCTCGAGTGAAAGACCTAGACAGCTGGCGACGGGTATGAAGTTGTCACGACTCTGCATCATAACAGAGGCAATTAGCGTCTCCCTCCTTTCTTCATCAGCCTTGTGACGGACACCACCTTAAGTTGACGAGTATTTTTTAACGTAGTGGATCCAGTCACGCCCCGGGCGTTATCGGAACCCCAGTACTACAGTAACGCCCGTCGCGTTATTGGCTAAAGCCTGTCACGTGAACTTGTTGTCTTTTCGTGGAATTTTGATATGGCGGACATCATGAGGATCGCTTACGGCCACGTTAGGATTCATGGGGTCGTTTATGGTCAAATTAGGCGTCGTTAGGGTCGTTTAGGGTCAGATTAGGCGTCGTGAGGGTCGGTTAGGGTCAGGGTTAGGGTTAGTGTCGTCTTTAGAAAACACGGTGAACAACCTTCCACCGCAATCGGGAATGTTTATCGGTCGGTTCGTTTCAGGTACAGACAATCATGTGACATGGACTGACCAATTGCGAGGCGGGCGTTACTCGAGTCCCGTGGATAGAGTCACGTCGGGCGTGACTGTATCCACGACCATTTTTTAAACTGCCTCAGAAATCATTATCATCTTTGTGGTCCACTTTCATTTATAGATTGAGGAAAACCTTAAAAGAGGTGTGCAAAAATTCAAAAGTGGAGCCTAACTACGATCCATAATTGTGTTATCGAATGCAGACTCTGGAAATAGCTTGACCCTATGAACTGGAAATTAATTATAAATGCCGAAAGTGCGACGTATTTGGTCAGAATTACAATTTGGAGAAGATGGGTGAATATGTGTGGATGGGGTGGTGCACTTCGCCAAGGTTAATGCCATGGACACGCCCAGGGGTCAAATCTTGACCGGACAATTATTATTGAAGTGGTTTATCTCTGAAAAGATATGCTTCCTTGAATTTTATAGTATAAATTCAAATCTTTGTTTTGCTGAAATTCTACCTGATCTGTTGCATATCTATATATCTTTAAAAGCCAAACAACCTAATTAGTAAGAAGGAAAAGTAATGTAGAGCTTTACACATAATATGTTTAAACACTTAGATTGGTTCTAATTTTACACACCTCTTTTAAGGTCTCTACTGGCGCAATAAATAAAACTGAAGCGTCCAACAAATAAGATTGAGCTGTAGTATGCCAAAAACTAATCTTTGTCGGCGGAAACGGCCTATGTTGTCATAAGCTGCCGTTAAACTCTGGATCCAATCCAACAAATAAGATTTCTCTTCTCAAAATTCGTCGCCCTGGTCAATTAATTGCACGCAACTAAATATAGATAATATTATTATAGTCTCTTATAAATGATGTACAAGTATTAAGCGAAGAAACGGGTTCGACGGATGCCCCACTCTACTCAGGGCACGTGAATAAACTGATGTCCTGGACTTGTCTTTGAGCGGCGCTTTAGAAGTTTGGAGATTACTGTTAAACTTGCCCTATCTGGTGATCGATCGACATACTATAGAAATGGTCCCTCAAAGAATTTGTGTTTTTCCGTGCAAGCTCATTGCAAGAGCAACTAACTATTGAACGAAAATGCCGTATATATTGGGTCTGTAATTACCGATTTAAAGGTGTTTAACTTGCACGAGCTTAATATAATTCGTTGCAGTAAATGGTAACGACATCTGGCGTGTGTTAGGTCTTTGACGTCGAACTTTACCGTTTTATAACGATATCAAAGTGTGGAAAAGATAAAACATACAAAATCTAGCGGCAGAAAAGCGATTTAAACAGATTTAGATTATTTTATATGTCATAATTATATATTAATTTCATGTTTAGGATTATTACTTAGTATTTAACTAACTGGGGCTGCCAGAATCTTTTACTTCGACCTTCTCTTAAGGAAAGTTAGTATACTTTAACCCTAGGGCTACCAAGCTTTTTTTGTAACACTGGCTACCAAGGGGGGCGGGTGGTTACCACCCCCTGGATTTCGTGTTTGCTTTTACATATCATCACTTGTAATATAGCATTGGATTCAGCATTCATTTCTGCACAGAATGGTGTATTTAGTTGTACATTATGTGAATGCATCTCGAAATTACATCACTTTTAACAACGGAACCCATTAATTAGCAATATTGTATATTATTGCATACATTTTGTACTTTTTGGATAAACAAATATAAGATTATGTGTGTTTTGAAACTAATCTATGTATAAAAGATACACACAATCATCCCTACACATGTTTATATAGTATAAATGTACATCCATACATGTATTTTCATACATATATATCGGTTTACGTTGTAATGCTGTATTCAGCCATTTTTCACGCGTCTTACGCGTATTATTATTTATTTTGAGCACTTTCGGTTGTCTCAGGTCAACTCAGTGACCATAGAAATGTAGCCCCACATTCCCTCTATAGAGTAGTATAATTTGTGTCTCTTAATATTAAATGACGGATAAGATATAGTCGAAAATCTATGGGGGGGGTGGTATCCACCCCTCTGGTACCTCAGGTATATTGGGTATAACTTTTGAACGGTGTGAGATATCATCTCACATTTTACCTCAAAACGTGTGTAAATGAACCCCCCTACAGCTACCTAAAAGGTCAAATTGTTATTCCATACGGAAAAAGTTTGAGATGAAAAAAAACCTAGGGGGGATGGCAACCACCCCCCCCTTGGTAGCCCGAGGGTTAAATGATTCGTTGCCATAGGAAGAATATCTGAGTACTGTTCTCACTGTTTAATTGCGCAGTGAAGACTAATTGAACGATTGTTATTTACATAAAATAATTGAACGCTTAAAGAGTTGTTTGCTATTTAACGACGCTATATGTTGACAAAGACGCTTATATGTATGCATACATGTATGCGTACATACACATACACATATACATTACATAAATATGCATGCATTGTATTGCAGGCTGTCTGTTCTGTTAGTAGTTAAGATTGTTTCAATTGCATAACATGTAAATGTACAGCGCAGTGCGTTTGTCAGGCGCTTATTAAAGAAAAGATATTATTATTATTATTATTATTATTATTATTATTATTATTATTATTATTATTATTATTATTATTATTATTATTATTATTATTATTATTATTATTATTATTATTATTATGTATGCATGTTTGTGTGCGGATATTGTTTGGAAATAAATATTTCTTGGTTAGTTGCTGTTTACCGATACTGTGTCATGACGATAATAATTGGCCTCACCCTCATCCTTTTCTCCAGGCTTGGGTCTGGCACTACCAAAGTAGGTCATCGACGTTGTGTCAGTTGTGACTATCATATTACTAAATAATGTATATTACTAAACTGAAGCCTCGTATGAAGTGTTAGCGCCTTCGTTTTTCTTAGCTTCGGCAAATAACGTAGAGCGGTCAGTCGTCTCCCTCGCCATCTCATCATTCTAGCTGAGTTTGCTACTGCTAACCAGTACACTATAAGTTGAATCTATAACGCATTGCCCGAGATGACATAATGCGCAACTGTAGAATAAAAGATGCTTTCTGGAGCTGACCATAATGGTGAACAGTGTTACTACTCAACATTTTTGGAAAAACATAGATGACCGCTAAAAAAACATAGAAAAACATAGACACGGTTTTCAGGAATTATGTGTGAAATTTTGTCAAGAAATCCCAAAAAGTCAAGATCCGAACATTTTTCTGAAAATGTACTCCAAAAAAAGTTGACAAGCAAAAAAAAAAACCTCATCACAATGGAAATTCATCACGTCCACTACGTATTCCTGTTGAAAACCGTACTTTTTATACGAATTAAACCTTCCGTCGAAAAAAAACATAGATTGATTTCTGGAAAAAAACATAGAAACATAGACGAGACAAAAACATAGATCTTGGAGGAAAAACATAGGAGTGGTAACACTGATGGTGAAAGTTGTGCTGTAACGTGATGTTGTTTGTTAGTTGCTGTTTAACGTCTCTCTGTCATCTTTACGTGAAGTTCAAAGACCATCCTACGAGTCCACTAAAGTGCGATATATATATTGGTCTGAAGTAACCGATTTAAAGGTGTCTAAATTGAGCTTAATATTATTCGTTGCAGTCAATGGCAACGACATCTGGCGGATGCCAAGGTTTTTGACGTCGACTTTAACTTACTTGTAACGATATAAGAGAGTGAAAAAGATACAACATGCAAACACCTAGCGACAGAAAGCGATTTAAACAACCTTAGAATATTTGTATGTCATAGTTATAATAATTATTCATTTTTGTGTCTAAGATTATTATCTAGTATTTAACGATGTCTGGAGATAGAAAGAACCTTTGACTGACCTTATTTTAAGGAAAACTAATTCACTTTAAATGACTCGTTGCCATAGGAAGGATATTTATTTAAGTTCTCACAGTTTAATTATGCGGCACTATTCAGTGATGACTGATTGATCGATTGTTATTAACATAAATTAATTAATTGAACGCTTTAACGGTTGTTTAGTCGATGTTTAACGACTCTGTTTCACAGCAACATGCTTTGGATTGCCAGAACCAGAGTGGAAGGGGAGGTAGAGTAGCCATCTACGTCAGTCTGTTGTCTTGCTGCGTGTATGTCTTCGCGTCTGTCTATCTATCTGTCTGTGTGTCTGTCTTCATTCTGGCGATCAAAACGTCTCCTTGGCAACCAGAGGCGGATTAAGGCATGTTCAACATGTTCGGCCGAACAGGGGCCCCCACACTTGAGGGGCCCCCACACATGGAAAAGAATTTTTTTCAATATTTTAAAATTAATTATTGTTATTTGTTTAGTCTAATAGTAAAAATGAGCAAAAAAACTCAGAATTAATTATTCGAAACTGCTCATTTTAATATACACAAAAACACAACTTTTGCACATGTGTGGGCCCTATTAAAGTTTTCATTATCAGGCAGATTCCTCCCAAAATCACCCGAAAATGAAATGATTCAGTTTAATTGCTGACCTAGCAAAGTCACTTGCACTGTGCACATGAACAGATAAATGAAACATCACCAGAACGGTTCCTTTACCGGTTAATCACAAAAAAGACTCAAGGTCACCTTTCCAAATGTTGAGATAGCATTCAAACTGCAGCAGTGAACGTTCATTTTCAAAACTCAAATTGATTACAAACAGGTTGAGAGCGTCAGTGTCGGAAGACAGACTCGTTAGTTTGACATTGCTGAGCATCGAAAGTGACATACAATACAGTACAATACTTAAATAATTCAGAAATGCACATTGAAGCCGGGCAACCATTAAGAGCCGTAGGTGGACTGGTAGAGGCAAGTTTTCAGCTTAGAGCGAACATGGGAGGTAGAGTTCCAGATGGAGGGACCGGCAACTGTGACAAGACAAGACCTGTACTAGGAACAACATAGGCCTACTTTCCAGCAGATGCTGATCGAAGATAGGAGCGGCCTTTAACAGAGTTGCAAGGTGTGACCATGGAAGATAAGTAGGAAGGCAGAGGATCTGGGTGTGCTCTGTACATGAGGAGTGTCAGCTTGAAGCGGACACGCTCACAGAAGCCAGTGTAGTGAACGAAGAGCAGGCGTGATAATTATGGTCTCGGTAAGTTAGAGGAAGCAGTGTGCATTCAGGGAGACCATAGAGTGCCGTGAGTGTCAAGTTGCAGTAGTCAAGTCGAGTCAGAATATTAGTGTTTTCCGCTATGCCGAGGCAAGAGTATACAGCAAAGCTGTCAGATTCTCCTGAACGTGAGCTACATTTTGACGACATAGCCTAATTGATGAATTTGCAAGCCAAAAGGCTCGCAAACTATGTGTGTAAATTCCATGACAATTTGATTGTCATAGTCAATTCATATTCATAATTTGTTGTTGCTCGTAACTCTCTGTTAGTTTTGCTACAAAATGTAAACTGCAAACACTTTGATCAACCAGTTAAGACTATATATGGCTAGCCTAAGCCTATTAGGCCTATTTTTACTTCTGTATTGTGGCAAGCCTGCAATTGTAGGCCTACTATTCTTTCACAATGAGTCACTCTGATATTGCTAAACAATAACAGATGTATACTTTACGTTAAAGTCTTTAACACTAGTCTGGATAATTATAAACCCTACTGATATTATACAAAAAGAAAGAAGGCACGAATTAATAATAGAAAATGTTGATTTCGTTGAATATAAAATGTTTTATGTGTACTTTTGTTGTGATTCTGTGAAGCTGGGCCCCCACAGTTTTACTGAACAGGGCCACCACATTTGTTAATCCGGCCCTGTTGGCAACCGGACCCGGATCTTCCTTTGTCATCTCTGGACAACCCATCTGACAAGACGCAGCGCTCGCGAATAAGCTGGTCACATGCGTTTTAGAAATATAGAGTTTATTATTGCGATTACGTTCGTAAGAT
>JACEVL010000208.1:0-5000 GCA_020284085.1 Aporrectodea caliginosa
AAGAAGAAGACCGAGAAGGATGTTTTTGGACTGGATGATGAAGGAGGCAAGGGCAAGTTGAAGGAGAGAGCTGGACATCGTGATGAATGGCCGCATTGAACGTAGGAACCTGCATAAGAAGGCAGATAACTAAAAGAAGAAGAAGATCGTTTAATATTTTCTTGTCTTACATGTGTGATTAGACCCCCCTCTATCGATAACTTTGCCGATGAAACTGGTTCTTGAAGTGCATTGTGTTTCACGATAGTTATACCTCAGTTTTCAAAAATATTGGATGTTTTCTTATTTCTGATATAATTCGGAAAACTCAATAATGTCTTATGGTGATTTGGTATCCTATCAAAGGGCGACTTCGAAAGGGCGACCATCAAAGGGCGCATTCAAAAGGGCGCCGCTTAAAAGGGCGCCTGTTTAAAAGGGCGCTGATCAAAAGGGCGAGCAAACAAAAGGGCGACAATCGAAAGGGCGACAAATAGGTTACAATCGTATAAAAACTGAAGCAATTGTTGATCAAAAGTACGACAAACAGGTTACGAAAAAAGGAATTTAATTCGAAATTTGTGTTATTAATCGAAAGGGTGACAAATAGGTTACAAAAAATGTAGGTTACAAAAAAAGAAATTTAATTCGAAATTTGTGTATTAAGATACACTAATGTCTCTTATTATGATAATCAAATGTTCTGGTTCAGATTATGATAATCAAATGTTCAGGTTGAGATTATGAGCGATCCCTCTCAGAAAATCCATCTTGTTTCTGCTGCCGCTTTATTTATGTGCGAATTTACCTTGAACCTTTGGCTTTGAACTACTGCGGACATTGTCGCCCTTTCGATTGTCGCCCTTTTGTTTGCTCGCCCTTTTGATCAGCGCCCTTTTAAACAGGCGCCCTTTTAAGCGGCGCCCTTTTGATGGTCGCCCTTTCGAAGTCGCCCTTTCGAAGTCGCCCTTTTGATAGTAAACCTGGTGATTTAAGTTACAACGAATTACGTAACGACTCATCCTGGAGCCAAGTATGGACTTCGTCTTGTTCTGTGGGTCAATCAGTCTGATGCTTACCTCATCGAGTCTCCAGGTGTTGGATATAAGGTAGGCATTTCATTGTTTCCGGGTAATGTAATTTTATACAACACCTCATTGTTGTATTGAGAGGCTTGGAATTTCAAACAGGCTCTAGAAATCATTGTAAGAAGCAAATTATGTAACAATTTGCTACCAGGTGTTGCTATACTAATTTGACCCTGCTGAAAACGAAAATCGTCGATAGCAAGCTGGATTTTCAGCGGTTGCATGTGAAAAAGAAGATGGCGGCCAAAATGGTGGTTAAAAGCTTCAAATTGCCATAATATAGGGTGACACGAAAGTTCGTTCACCGTTTTCAAACTTAAATATCTGGGTCAATATGATTCAGATTTCGGAAATATTTAGCCAGCCTATACAGGACTCACAAATGAGACATCGTAAAATGACATCACGCATTTTCTAGCTCATGCTAGCTCGTGCCTGGATAAAATTATGACGTCAAGCAGCCGGCGCTGGGCCAATAATAGCCTGCGCTGTGTATGTCTGAAGCCAAATATTCGTCCGCGTGATTAGGTTGCCTATAATTTATGTTGTTTATTATTTGAAAATGGGTAAAATTAATGATATCAAGCTTCGTGCTCAAGCAATAATATTAGCTAGTGAAGGATACTCACATTCCGTAATAGGAAATACAAATAATAATAATAATAGTAATAATAGTAATAGGTTGCAGCGTTCAAAGCGCTGGGTAACGAAATGGGAAACGCAGTGGACGATCCAAGATTTTGTCCAATGCAACCAAGCGACTCATTAGTGCAACGAAGTACAAGCGCGGACATGGTGTGAGACGCATTGAAAATCAATTAACCCTCAGGCTACCAGGGGGGGGTGGTTGCCACCCCCCCCCTAGGTTTTTATGCATAAAAATTTTTCCCGTGTGGAATAAAAATTTTGAAAATTAGGTAGCTGTAGCAGATTCATTGGCGCACATTTTGAGGTAAACATTATGGTGGTAGTCCACGCCATTCAAAAGTTATACCCAATATACCCGAGGCACCAGGGGGTGGATACCACCCCCTAGATTTTTGACTATATCTTAACCGTCATTTAATATTAAGAGACACAAATTATACCATTCTATAGAGGGAATGTGGGGCTTCATTTGCATACTTAAATGTTTGTCTTTTGAAAACCGGAAGTGATCAAAATAAATAATAATACCCGTAATATGCGTGAAAAATGGCTGAATGGAAGGACTCCCCTTAGTTTTTTGTCTGTAGCGTATTCAGTTTTCTTCCCAGAAGAGAAACAAATATACCATTCTTTAGAGGGAATGTAGGGCTTCATTTGCATACTTACAGGTTTGTCTTTTAAAAACCGGAAGTGATGAAAATAAATAATAATACGCGTAATCTGTGTGAAAATGTCTGTATGCAGCATCACAACGTAAACCAATATATATGTATGGATAATATATGTATGAATGTATATTTATGCATATATAAACATGTGTAGGGATGTATATGTGTGTATCTTGGATACGTAGATCAGTTTCAAAGCACATAATCGTATATTTGTTTATCTAACAAGTAAAAATATACGCAATAATATAAAATATCGCTAATTATCAGTTCCGATGTTAAAAATTATGTAATTTCGAGGTGCATTCACATAATGTACAACTAAATATACCATTCTGTGCAGAATTGAATGCTGAATCCATTGGTGTATTACAAGATATGATATGTGAAACCAAACCCGAAATCCAGGGGGTGGTAACCACCCCCCCTTGGTAGTCCGTGTTACAAAAAAAGCTTGGTAGCCTGAGGGTTAAAGTTCATAATCAGCGTGGTAGTAGAGAAACCATTCGACGCTACATGGTGAACGATCTGAAGTGGAGAAACTGGCGTCGCAAGAAGTTGCCTATAGATGCTGACAGCCGCTCACAAACAAAGACGCATTTCGTTTGCCCAGGATCATCGACACTGGACTGTGGAAGACTGGTCAAATGTTATGTTTAGTGATGAGTCGCCGTTCAAGGTGTTTTATGCACCAAATGCCAAAAACGATACAGTTTGGGGTTCACAGGAAGAGAACGTTCCGTCTGCTCAAACGTCGCCTCCAACGAGCGTGGAGATCGATAGCAGTTGGGACACTTCAGACGCTGATCCAGTCTATGCCGGATAGAGTCAGTGCTGTCATTAAGCAGAAAGGAGATACTGTACGCTAATAGCCAACGTCTGTATGTCCTATGTAACAACAGTGTCTTATTGTGTACGAGGCTACACATTTCCTTTACTGTGTTAATTTGATGAACGCAGTTTTTTCCGCAAAAACTGGTGGTCTTTACATTTTCTTCTAAATAATGGCAACCACGGACCGGATCATAATCAAATTCTTAACAGTATCGTTCGTTTGACTTATGTATGTACTGACAAAATATTATAAAGAAATAGGCTATGCAGCCGTTACTGAGACAACGCATTTTTAAAACGGTGAACGAACTTTTGTGTCACCCTATATAAGTGAAGTAGGCCTATTGTATGTGATGGAAACATGATTTTAGAGTTAACATTAACATTTTCGAGGTCAAGGAATGCGACGGAACTAAAGACACAGATGTAGCACTGCCAGGAAACCAAAGTGCTGGACAAAATCACAAAACAGATTCTAAAATCAGACTGGCCACCAATTTGTCTGCCATTTCTATTTTCTGGCAGTGTCTTTAGTTCCATCGCATTCCTTGACCCAAACAATGTTAGTTTAGACTTTAGACTCTGAATTCATGTTTCCATCACACACATGTATGACTTATCTAATAGCCAGATGACGCTATTGGCCGCCATTTTGGCTGCCATCTGGTTTTCCCATGCAGCCGCTAAATATCAAGCTTGCTATCCACGATTTTCGTTTTCAGCAGGGTCACTCACATTAGATTAGAAACACTTGGTAGCAAATTTTTACACGATTTGCTTCTAACCCTATCATTTTGAGATTCCAAGCCTAGTATCTTTGGTTCAGTGGCTAAAGCCTTACATATTTGGCTCAATCCAAAAACAGACATTCATGACATGTGTAAAATGTCTTCCACAAATGAATAATTTTTGCAAGTGTAACGTGTCAATGATTCCATAGCCCTTGTTATGCAGCGCTTAAATATACTTCTAATAAACCCAGACACCTCCTCCTCCACGGTTCCTCAAAAGTATTTATATTTCTTGAAAGTTTCAGAAGGTTCTCAAACGTTCTGTAATATTCTCGAAAGTTCTAGGAAGTTCTTTTCAATTACTGAATTCATCATGAATGTTCTGCACAATAGGCAAATATAAGAATATCAGTGTTTTGGTCACAACAGAAAAGTTTGTGGGAATAATAGCCATTTTCTATATTGTTGGGCATAAGCAATTAGGGAACAAAAAAGTTGAAAATTTGTTATACCATGTTATCTATTGGTTTGGTTTTTTCTCGATTCGTGTCTTGGTTTTCAGTTGTGAACTATGCGATCCACACTTCACCGCCATTTGAATCGTCCACTAGGTCGTAGCCAAACAATTGAGCCTCGGCTATAAATTATAGACTCGTATGACATCAGCTTCCTGCCAATTTTTGGATTCGTTTGAGCTATAACGAAGACAATGTGAAGACAGCGTGAGGAGGAGTAGCGTCGGTTGTTTTCTCATGAAGTGGTTCTGCTACCAATCGAGTGTCAGTCCTGCTTAGACCTATTGATTCAATAGACATCCAGATCCTGCGTCAATTAGCAACTGTTAAGCACTCCTGCTAAACCACGATGCTACCGTTTTGTTTTTTCCGGGGGTAAGACCGCATCGTCTGTTCTTGCCCAGCATCCTCAATATGACGCAGTCTGAGAACTCTGAACATGGTGACAATTGTGGGTAGCAATCTGATAAATAATTAGACTCCCAGGTTGTGTGAGAGCAGCTCACCACAGGCGACTGTTCTACTTATCCGAGCATT
>JACEVL010000208.1:10000-57500 GCA_020284085.1 Aporrectodea caliginosa
GTTCTTGTCGTCGCATGTTTAAGTCTGCGATTTTCTGAACAAATGTCTTTCCACTCGACAGGATACTTTTATATCTATCGTTGCCATACAACTAACTGATCGTCCGTCGAAAAATAAGGCTTAGTTTCAACCGATCAGGAGAAGATTCACCATTAATCGACCTCTACCGTCATCGAAGGAAGTTCGTCTACTTTCTGACTGTTTCTTCTTCGTCCGTATACCTCGCAATTGCGTGGGCGCCACATAGACTTTTCTAACGTTCGTAGTATTTGAATTCGTCCAATCAACGAGTTCCACTTTATCGTCCTTAACCACGTATCATGGTAAATATCCCCAACTTAATCTACTATGTTTTTATCTGATGGAATTTAAGTATCTTTGAATATTGGAGCAGTGTGTGAACCCGATGGAACTCCGGCTATGGAGCGTACTGGTCGCTTCTGTAATAATTATACTAGCCTACGTAGTCTGGAGTCATAAGTCGACGCCCATACCATGTTGCAATACGATAAATATGGATATACTAAGGAGTAGTACAATCGAGTACGGACAGAGTTGGAAGTAAATAGGTGGTGCGATGTAGTATGCCAAAAGATTTTCGCTTTTAGCTTAGATGTTTTTAATTTAATCATTCAACGTCATTATGCTGGTCGACTAAGACTCCAAGAAATTTTGTAGAATTACCCTGGGAAATGGGAGGTATACCACTTATTGAAAGACTCATAGGACTATCAGAGGGACATATTTTCCCATGTGACTTAAATAGAATAAAGACAGTGTTTCCAAATTTAGAGAGAGTCTGCATGTATAGGCAGAGAACCATTCAGCTAGGCTACAGATTGAAGTTCATAATTCACAATCTAAATTAGGGTATGATATGATCTATGAGAGCAGTAAATGTTCGGTACGTGACTTTTGGGCGCCGCCGTTTTGGCGCGGCTGTTTTGGCGCCGGCCGTTTAGGCACCGGCTGTTTAGGCGTCACCGTTTGGACCGACTATATGGTTTGATTACGAATGACACTAATCCTACCGTAATGAAATGGGACCTGGATTGATAAACATAATTGTTTCAATGGGAGCTGGATTGATGAAAATAATTGTTTCAATGGGAGCTGGATTGATGCAAATAATTGTTCCAATGGTAGCTGGATTGATGAAAATAATTGTTTCAATGGGAGCTGGATTGATGAAAATAATTGTTTCAATGGTAGCTGGATTGATGAAAATAATTGTTTCAATGGGAGCTGGATTGATGAAAATAATTGTTTCAATGGGAGCTGGATTGATGAAAATAATTGTTCCAATGGTAGCTGGATTGATGAAAATAATTGTTTCAATGGTAGCTGGATTGATGAAAATAATTTCTTTTTTTACATCACTGGAAGCTGGATTGGTGACAGTAATCATGGATATTGGTAGACTGCCTTCTAACGAAAAATAATACAGCATTAAAAAGATGGTATTAATTTGCCAAATTCTATTTTCATCAATCCAACTCACCACAAGAAATTGGCTTTGCTACTGATATTTCTTTGCATTAAAAAATAACATTATTTACTACGTTTATTAGCGCCAAAACGGCCAGCGCCGAAACGGCCGCGCCAAAACGTCCGGCGCCAAAACGTCCTGCTTCGGTAAATGTTAGTGTCATCAGCAAATAATGTAAATGACGGGACAGAGGATACATTGGGAGGTCGTTAATATAAAGGAGGAGAATAAGGGGGCCAAGATTCTACCCCAGTGAGACCCCATATTTAACACTCTTAGGTCTGAGAGTGAGCCGTTGCAAGAGACACATTGAAGTCGGTTGTCTAAATAACTAGTGAACCAACCTAATTCGGTGCCTCTAATACCACAATCACATGTATATACAAATTTACCCGCACGCACATGAGAATATCTATGGAGGATCAGAACTTCGTAACATGTATGTTGTGTTAGATATCTCTGATGATTGTCAGATATTGGTAAAGTTTGGTGTTAGATATGTGACGTCGGCGGTCAGAAGTCCCTCACTTGTCTCTTTTTAGATCAACCGGAAAATGGTCTTTTTAGTATTACCATGATTGTTGATTCTTGCGTCCAATTACTGCATCTGAAGCTAATAATCGCTGTGTAGCGAACTATATTAGTCCACATGATGCGTTCAGGCAAACAATCTGGTACTAGCGCATTGGGTAGAGACAGTTTTAATGCCTATAGGTGATTTCCCGTCAAATGATATTTTATAATTTCTTTAAAAAGTACAAATTTGAAATTTTTAGCCTGATTTTCTGACGGTATAAGGTTATGGAAACCATAGTTGTAAAAACGGGGTTTTTTTGTTTTTATTTTTCCCAAAAACGTGGTTTTTTTCGTTTCATATTCCTCGTCTCGTTTTTTTTCGTTTTTTTTATTTTTTGTATGTAACTTTATTTATTTATTATCTGTCTGTAACTATTTGTTTAATTTAATTTTTGTCTGATAGCCCTTACGTTGTCTCCGTCCTTTCAAGGATTCATCTAATTTACGTCACTATTTTGTGTCATCAGTTGAGAAATAAACAGCACTGTACAGGAAATAAAATTTATAAAAGTTATTTGAATTTCTAAGTTATCCAAAATGCGAAATGTTGTCTTATACTCAGCAATCTCAGATTGACTGATAAACTGACGGATATTACTCCATATCAAGTTCTTATATAAGTCAGAAGTGTAAGCAGACCTACAATTTTTAATTAAGTACACTTTATACTTACAAAGTTTAGTTTTAATTGCTTATGTCAGCATGGATTTATGTGGACTTCTGTATCCAATTTAAATTTGAAGAGATTTCAATATTTTTTATTTCTCAATTTCTTTTTAAAGCAAACTTATGAAAAAGAAAATAATTGTTGTAGATTACTGTCACTTGGTGTTTACTAATAAAGTTATGTTATTTGCTGATTAAAATAAAATTGTGTAAACAAGGTTTTTAATTTTAAAATGCAGTAAAAGATGTAGAAAAGTCAAATTATTTTCTTTTTCGTTTTTTTCTCGTTTTTTCCGTTTTTTTCCCAATAAAACGACGTTTTTCCGTTTATTACTTTTGTTTTACCGTTTTTAACAACTATGATGGAAACTGTTAGTAAGTCCATTCCCGACAAGTGGTCGCTTCTCTCACAAATATGTGTCTGTTTACGTATGTCCAGCTGATCTTGGATGTCGTTGTGTGAAGGAGTGTTCGTCATGGATGAAGGGTTTTGGTAGACCTCTAGCAGTCACGTTTCGGACATCTAGTGACGAATAAGTTTATATAAACTCATGAGCGGTTAAAATTAACTGAGCTTGTTTTTGTTGGTTGGTCTGGTTGGACCCGTTTTGGTATAAGTAACACCAAGTCTCGGTTGTACGAAGAACCGCAGCAGGTTGCTTCTTTTGATGTTAAAGTAGGCCTACATGTAGTTACATTTTCAGTGAAGTAGTTTCGCTGTTGTCGAGTGTTCGACTGTCTTGTTGGTGCTGAAGACGACGTTTTGGACTTCTGGGTGAAGGTCGTAAGTTTTCCAGTTTATAGAATAAATTGCGTTTTATCATACACCTAGCTCGAGTCATGTCTATTTGTCTAGAGATTTAAGGGGGAACCTGTAACAGTATGTATGTATGCATGCATGCATGTATGAATGTATCTCTTATCTTATTGCGGCCTGCTTTTTAAGCAGCTGGAAATTGTCAGGATTCTTTACCTGTGATAATAGTAGCATAGGCTAATTCATGATTTACAGTTAATTGAATAAGTGTATCAGAATAGTCATCTTGTGCATTTAGTTCCAGCACCATTATGCAGTCTCGACAAGTTCTATGGCTGCGTTTCAAAAGGCATCAAAACGTGGATTACCTCCGGCGAGTGTAAAAAGTGTGATTGTCCTCTTCACTGCTATCAACCCACGTATCCATATTCAATCTCGACAAGTCCTCTGTCACAGCATTTTCTCAATTACATGTCGCAAAAGTCGCAGTTCAAGGGAAGGAATCTGACGATGTCTAAACTGAGCAAGGAACTCACCTACCTGGATATCTTCTACTCTCAGCTGAACTACATCGACATCCAAACAACTCCAGCCTACGATCTCCTCACACTGGTTTGTGACATTAGCGGTGCCTTGGGACTGATTCTCGGAGGTACATTGCTCACTATTGTAGAATTTCTCCAGTTCTTTGTCCAATTATTCAATGAATTTGTTACTTCTGCAAGGTTCGCTAAAATGCAACGCCGTTGAAAAATTCATGCACGAAGTCATAAGTAAAGTAACGGACGTAAGGTCGAACGCCAGTATCGTCAGAGGATGACACGTTATAATTCTGATACTTTTTGTCTTGTAAATTAGGCCAAATTTGAGTTGGTGACTCTTGAAGCACAAATATAGCAACGGCGTGATAGTGATGTTAGGTCGATATTGTTTTTCGCCATTGAACCATAATGTGTAAAAATGAGCTTGTTCGAACAGTTTTTAACATAATTATTGCCACTATCTCATATTTCCACTTACTATCAGAACAGTTGCTCATAATAAACTGTTTGAAGCATTCTACCTGTTTGTTGCTGGACCTGCCAAGAGTATGTAGGCTAAATGTGCGTGAGTTTGCACATTTATTATGTAGATATTGGCCATGTGTAAAATAATTTGCTCTTAGGAGTCGTTTAGAAATCGCTGTTTTCTTCTATTTCGTTTAATTTTCCAATATGCATATAGATTTTTTCAACTGGTTGTTATAAGACCTTTTAAAAGTGCGCTTCAAAATTGGGGTCAGATGGGTGTATTACCATCGTGCTTAAGACAGTCCAGCATTCCCTTGGATTGCCCAAATTCAATAAGCTAGCGAGAAGTTACAGTGGGATGAGACCTTTGCATGTTTCTGGATAGTTTAGAAGAAAACCATTTGTACTAGAGACTTTATTGCTGCATCTACGTATACAGGCCTACTTAGGCACTTAATTTAATAACTTCTCTCTCTGTGTGCATTGTCTTTAGTTACTTATTTGGCAACATTATCCACGCCCGTGTCTAAGGCATCAAAGGAAAGTCGCAAAACCCGCAATAGCTCAATACATTGTAGGGCCTACATGGAAACTAAGTCCACCCAAACAGAAACAGAGCCTTTGGTGAATAAGCGAACTAAAATTCTGTCTTAAGTAAGTTAAGTTGTGACTGAAGTGAAACATGAAACTGAGCAGAACGGAAGAAAATTATTTATTTATGTTTGCATCTATATAATTATGTAACTGACCAGAACGGACTGCTGAGAATTATGTAGGCTATCTGTGTTTGCTTTCTACCCACATTCAACGAGGAACCTAATACACTCATAAGAGGGGATGACCTGGTCACCGTAATGCGAGTGTGCACCTGTTCATAAGCTATGTCATCTCTAATATTCTTAGTTTTCTTTAATTTTCTTTAATTTCTAATTGTTTAGTTAAGATAGTTAAGAATTTATTGCCTAGTTTTTCAATTATCATAGTTGGCCGTAATGCATTCTGTCAACTAATTTGTTCCAGTTGACCCTGGCTTGCGGGACCATCGGCCCCTTTTGGGTCTCCTGGACATACCGACAAATCTCGAAACAGTTTCATGTGCTTACGACCTGTATTTTAAGTTGGTTGCCGAATAAAATATGTTATGATAATATATAATCATGCATGAACCGTCAGCTCTCCCAAAGGTCCACTAAGCCGTCATTCGCGAGATGGCGCGTTGGTAAAATGAGATGTAGGACGTGATGGGTGCCTTGAATGGCTGCCGTATACAGTGAAATTCGACTCCTGCAATAACTTGTGATCATCCGTTCATACTGATTTGTAATCATCCTGCGTAACTGTCAGAATGAAAGTATTCAACAAAGATTATTATTATTATTATTTTTTTTTTTTACCCGAGGTACCTCAGATCCTTCAGGAATTATAAAAATTATCCGGAGATACAAAAATGCATTCTGGGAAGGCTAGACCTCGTCAAGATCAGGCGGCAAAAAGGTGCCTAGGAAGGCGATGGCGTTATTATTATTATTATTATTATTATTATTATTATTATCATCATCATCATCATCATCATCATCATCATCATCATCATCATCATCATCATCATTGATCGTGGGGCGCGGTGGTGTAGGGGTATGTTCGGTGCCTTGCAGCCGGAGGGTTGCGGGTTCGAATCCACCTCCAACCGCCGCGTAGGGACCTGCGCAAGTCCTTCACTCGCAATTGCTCATGCGCTTCGGCTTGAAACTCCGATTCAGTGTCCGTGCTGTAGTCGGGAGCTCCTCTGAGTAGAAATCTTGAAGGGGCGCTATATAAATATCTTAAATGAATGAATGAATGAATTGAAAACAGTCCAACACACACTTTCATGCATGCATGCACTCGTGTATATGTGTGCAAGCGTCTGTATAAATGGCCCCTTTGTAGGCCTATATCACATTTCCAGTAGGCTAAGCAGATCGTTTATAATAAGAATGTTATGCTCTGTATAAATGTATGTACACCAAAGTGCGGAAATGCAATTGGTATAATAAAGAAGATACTTACTTACTTACTTCGTAAAAACGCTATAATTCGAAGCTTAGCTAATTAAAGTAACTTATTTCAATCACCTATATATAGATATCCGTACGAACAGCGCCAAACAAGTTTCCTAAATACGCCATAATAATAATAATGTGTTTGTCTGCAGACATTTGTACGACGTGAATACAACCCTGGCTGACTCAGTCGAGAGCAAACTCAAACACTTACGGTTGTCATCATAATCCGACAACAGAAAAGCCAAAATAAGCTTACGTTAGTCAATCCAATGGTAGATTTCATTCATAGGAAACGCCAACTTGAAGACTTTAACCTTCGCAGGACGGAGCGGTTATAGATTTCTACCCAATCGGTTTTTGGAAGTTGAATGCGGAGCAAATAATTATAGGTAGTTATAATTTTACGTTCCATGTGTTTACAAGTGAAGACCTCTGGCATATTCTGACACCAAAACCATCACAATGTCATGTTGTCTGAGAAAATTGTTTCAGTCCAAAGATTATACAACTGACATCTGAAAAGCATTTTGTATCTATAATGTCAGCTGAAAGTACTTGTTATCTTAAGTGGCGATGGCAATTAATTATTCATGGAGGGTCCACTCAGCCTATCATTTGCGAGATGACGTCGTGTTGGTTAAATGAGATTTAGGACGTAATGGGAGCCTTGCATGGCTGCCGTATACAGTTAAATCGACTCCTGTAATAACTGGGGATCATCCGTTCATACTGATTTGTAGCCATACTGCGTAATTGTCTGTTTGAAAATATCAAACGAAGAGTATTATTCAGTGGAAAGTTAGCATGGTCTTCCCGGTCGCATATTTCCAAAGTCCAGTTACAGACCCATCTCAAACCTAACCTTCATGCCAAAGCTGATCGAGAGAATGGTTGCTGTCCAGCTGCTCCGATATCTTGAAGAGAAAACATCTGTCTGGGTTTCGCAAGGGCCATTACACCGAGACACTCCGTCTTCTTGTCCGTCTTCTATCAGACATCCATCAGGCTATGGATTCGGGCAGGGTTACACTACAGTACTGGCTCTTCTTGACGTGAGTGCTGCCTTCGATTCGGTGGATCATCAGATACTGCTTACATGGCTTGCGGCATCATATGGGATCTCAGGCCGTGCATTGGCATGGTTCTGCTCCTGTCTTGAGGGGCGGACCATGAGGGTGGAGATTGGAGACGACAGGTCTGTCTGGGCGCCTGTTGTTTGTGATGTTCCTCAGGGCTCAGTCCTGGGACCACTACTGTTCATTCTCTACACAGCTGACCTCTATGATGTTGTGGCGTCGCTGGGTCCTACATCTCATCAGTTTGCTGATGACCTTCAACTTTATTTGTCCTGTCGACCTGAGGACTCGGTAGTGTGCGCGCAACAAATGCATTGTACACTTGCGATGGTGCATGACTGGATGTCTGCCAATCGTCTTAGACTCAACCCGACCAAGTCACAGTTTATATGGTTCGTTGTAGGATTGATCAAAATGCTCTTGCATCGACATCACTTATTGGACAGTCCTGTGATGTGGTCAGGAACTTTGGGGTGCTTCTTGATGGTGGGCTTAGTATGGCTGATCATGTGTTACATATCTCCTGGATTAGCTATTATGAACTCAGGCAGATCCGAGTTATACTGAGAACGCTGTTGCTAAGGCTGCGGCTGTGCTAATACACTATTTCGTCCTCACACGTCTTGACTACTGTAATGGGGTCCTCTGGGCCTCCCTGAGTTCCGTCTTCATCAACTTCAGCTCGTTCAGAATGCAGCAGCCAGACTTCTGGCTGACCTACCGAAATATTCACACATATCCGACTACATGCGACGTGAGCTCCACTGGCTTCCAGTTGATGATCGTGTACAATTCAAAATTGCTACGCTGGTTTGGAAGGCTACGACTGGCACTGCTCTGGACTACATTGCTGAACTACATGTGCCTTCCAGTTGGCACTCAAACTGGTCGGCGGGCTTTCCGGTCTGCCTCGCGAAATGACTTGATTATACATTCGTTTCGAACCACCACCTGTGCTCGTCGGGACTTCTCGATTGCGGCGCCACGGATCTGGAACGCTCTTCCGCCGTCTGTTCGTGCTGCACGCGACTATAGGTTTTTCTAGACTCTTAAAGACGCACTTTTTCAGCTGTTTGATGGCCACGTGTTGAGCGCTTCTGAGAGACTCTTAAGTGGCGCTTTATAAATGTTTTGTTACATTACATTACATTACATTACATTACATGGCAGCAGCAACTGCCGGTCTTTCAGCCAATCACATGGCAGCATTCTGTGGCGGGTTTGATAGGCAATTGGAATTTTGACAGAACTTTGCTATGTCTTAAGTAATGTCCCCCTTTGCTATGTCCCCTAGTAATGACCCTTTGGCTGATGCCCCTTGCTAAATGTCAAGTGATTTCCCCCTTGCTATATGTCTAGTGATGTCCTCATAGCTGTCTGCCCCCTTGCTATTTATCAAGTGATGCCCCACCTATGGATAAGTGATGTCTCCGGGGACTTGGCTTACGTTGCCCATCCACCAGGGTATAAATAGGGCTGCGAGAAGAAGAAGATGACAGAGACGAGAGAGAGAGAGAGAGAGAGAGAGAGAGAGAGAGAGAGAGAGAGAGAGAGAGAGAGAGAGAGAGAAGAGAGAAGCGATTGCTACTACTACTTCTGCAGTGAGAAGATTGATTGACGTTGAACTCTTCTGTTCGTTGTTAATAAAAAGAAGTTAAGTCGAGAAGGTCTTTGTGTCGTCTTTCCTCGGTGACAGTGCATCGACGATGGTAGCCAGCTGAAACCCTCCGCCAGACCCGGGATGTCGAATGACTATAATTATGCGGGATGTCCTGCACTGGTTGCCAATACCCCCAATTCATCTCAATCTGGGTCTCAGCCTTCGTTTGGCGTAGCCTCGTTGGTACCGCACCTGCTTATTTGCAGGAGCTCTGTCGCCCTATTTCTGCCAATATTGGCCGCCGACCCCTTCGCTCTGCAGTCCGCGGTGACCTGATTGTCCCCTTTGCACTCACTTCTATAATGCATCATCGGGCCTTCTTGATCGCGGGACCGAGTATCTGGGATGGGCTTCCTCTAGAGCTCCGTCTTGTACCTAGGAACTCTTCACCTACATTTTATACCTCTCTGAAAGCTACTCTTTTCAGCTGTTGTTGGGCCGGGAGTGCCTCTGAGTAAATATCTTGAATTGGCGTTATATCAAGTTTCTTTGATTGATTGATTGATTGATTGATTGGTTGGTTGGTTGTTTGATTGGTTGGTTGATTGATTGATTGATTGATTGATTGATTGATTGATTGATTGATTGATTGATTGATTGATTGATTGATTGATTGATTGATTGATTGATTGATTGATTGATTGATTGATTGATTGATTGATTGATTGATTGATTGATGATTGATTGATTGATGTTTCTTCTCCTTAAACTCAGCTTTTCACTATCCAGTTTGACTTTCTCCCTGTAGCCTATAGCATATCATGACTTTCTGCTACAGACAGTGGCAAGTTTTCTAAGAAAAATAATATAATTATTTACAGTCATATAGCCTATGACATGTAATCTGGTAGCTTCATTTGCCGAGTGGTTTAAAATTGCTTGTTGCTAAACTATAATAAAAGAACTAATGCACGTCGTAATTAACAATGGCTTACCAAGTTCGAGTCAGAAGTTCTCAGAACTGCAATAAGCTTATTGTCACTCCAGTAACGTACGCGTACCCGGAGTTAACGTTATGCTAATAATCGTTACTGTAATGACGAAAACTCCAGAAATTCGTCGTTTTCAGTATTAGGCTATCGCTCTGTACCGTCAACGGTGACGCAAGTTCCTAACATAACTGCCTTCGTTCAGTAACAAAACACACTAAACCCGTTATAGAAGGCAAATACCTTTCTTTCTTCCTGATCTATTGACACAAAGGGGTCTAATGGATAAACGAATTAATAGAAACATTAGCGTAATTTATTTGCAAGCGAAATGTTATCGAAACACAACCAACGCTGATAGCTATTTTAAGGAGCAGGCCTACTCGTTCTATGGATTCATAGCATTGCCTTCAATCGGTTTTATTATAAAAATCTTGGCTATTAAGAGTGTGGCGTTACTCTAATGAAAAAAAAGTGGAGACATAGAAACTTTTCCTTATCTGACAGCACTAGGAAGTGATATATGAGATTAAATAGTGCTATTCGTTTTGAGGTAAAATGTGTGATGATATCTCACACCGTTCAAAAAGTTATACCCAATATACCCGAGGTACCAGGGGGGGGTGGATACCCCCCCTAGATTTTCGACTATATCTTATCCGTCATTTAATATTAAGAGACACAAATTATACCATTCTGTAGAGGGAATGTGGGGCTACATTTCTATGGTCACTGAGTTGACCTGAGACAACCGGAAGTGCTCAAAATAAATAATAATACGCGTAATATGCGTGAAAAATGGCTGAATGGAAGGACTCCCCTTAGTTTTTGTCTGTAGCGTATTCATTTGTCTTCCTGGAAGAGAAACAAAGATACCATTCTTTAGAGGGAATGAAGGGCTTCATTTGCATACCTACATCTTTGTCTTTTGAATACCGGAAGTGATCAAAATAAATAATAATACGCGTAATCTGTGTGAAAATGGCTGAATACAGCATTACAACGTAAACCGATATATATGTATGGATATATATGTATGGATGTACATTTATACTATATAAACATGTGTAGGGATGATTTTGTGTATCTTTTATACATAGATTAGTTTCAAAACACACATAATCTTATATTTGTTTATCCAAAATGTACAAAATGTACGCAATAATATACAATATTGCTAATTAATGGGTTCCTTTGTTAAAAGTGATGTAATTTCGAGTTGCATTCACATAATGTACAACTAAATATACCATTCTGTGCAGAAATGAATGCTGAATCCAATGCTATATTACAAGTTATGATATGTATAAAACCAAACACGAAATCCAGGGGGTGGTAGTAACCACCCCCCTTGGTAGTCCGTGTTACAAAAAAAGCTTGGTAGCCCTAGGGTTAAGAGAGTGGCGTTACTCTAATGAAAAAAAGTGGAGACATAGAAACTTTTCCTTATCTGACAGCACTAGGAAGTGATATATGAGATTAAATAGTGCTATTCTGTAGGCTACGTCAGTGCATGACTAAACAACATCAGATACTAGTTTGTCTACTGCATTTCAAAAGTTACAAAAATTCTCGTTACTGCGAGTTACTGATTGATGAAAACATTCCTGTGTTGAAAAAGAAGCTGGATTGATCGAAATAATTTTTTCCGTAAATAGAAGCTGGATATCAAGCTGGATGCACAGATGAAACTAAGTTTTCATTCAATAGAAGCTGGTTTGATGAAAATAATTATTTCTGTAATTAGAAGCTGGATTCCTGAGAATATATAGCACGTTTTAGCGAAGCTACAAGAAAGCGGCCTCTGTTGATTAGCCGTAATGGATACAGATACACTTGTAGACGAAGTGTCGTAGACGAAAAGTCTGTAGACGAGTTGTCGCGGAACCTAATCTGTAACGTCTTCTATGGTAGAATTTTTAAATGTCACAGATTGCAATTTTAGAAAGAGGACTTTGCTGATGTCTGAAATCATTGTAGGCTACTTAATGTAGCCTAACAATTTAAAATTTATTCACTAGATGACAGGAGATATACTTTTACATTTTTCTACTTACTTGTCAGCGTTGTTAAGTACTTTAATCGCACGCCATTTTGTGCTTATGAAAGCGTAAACTAGATTACGGAGAAATTTGACTTTAATGCCAAACCTGGTTAGATTCTATAACTCTGTGAATATAATTTAGTGGGTAATCCCGTAGTTTAGGTTGCTAAATTATTCTATTGTCTTCATTGCCGTACTTGACGTTGGTAAGTAAGCACTCTAACTATGTCCATCATAACACTAAATGCCGTTCGCATGACAATGAGGTTGTCAGGTTTCTGTGTTTTTTCTCAGACACCATAAGTGGATGAGTTTTTCTTGTTTTGCTTTTCATGCTTTTCATGTTCGTTTTTTGTTGTATTGCATTGTATTGTATTTGAACACTTGTGTATAGCGCCCCTACCAGATTGCCTATTCAGAGGCGCTCCCGACTACTGCGCGGACGCTGAGTTGGAGTTTCACGCCGAAGCGCATGAGCAATTGCGAGTGAAGGACTTGCCCAGGGTCCCTACGCGGCGACTTTGAGGTGGATTCGAACCCGCAACCCTCCAGCTGCAAGGCACCGAACATACCCCTACACCACCGCGCCCCAGTTGTATTGTACTCCACGTTTATATTGCGACCGAGCCACCCGCAGTAAAGATCCGAGAAATTAATCTCTGATAAATCGACCGACCGGGAATCCAACCCGGGCCGCCGGCGTGGTGAGCGGGCTACCAACCCACTCGGCCACTCAGTTGTGCTACCAATGCTTTGGTGAAATAAAGATTGATATAACTATAATCAATCCCGCTTCCATTTCATCAAGAATTTATTTAATCAATCCAGCTTCCATTTAATGAAAAAAATGACCCAACTTCTAATTAACCAGAAAAATATTTTTCATCAATGGAACTTTTATGTAAGCAAAGAACTTTTCTCATGGGTCCAGCTTCGACTTACGGAAACAATTATTTTCATTATTCCAGCTTCTATTGCATGAAAAACTAAGTTTCATCAATCCAGCTTCTATTTACCGTAAAAATTATTTCCATCAATCCAACTTCTATTTAAGATAGAAATGGTTTCATCAGTCCCACTTCCAGTTAGAGAAACAATTTTTTTCCTCAATCCAGCTTCCATTTCATTTTGACGATATAAAATAATTTAGAAACCTAAACTACGGGTTTACCGAAGCTGGATTAATGAAAATAATTGTTTCCATAATTAGAAGCTGGATCCATGCGAATATTTCTTTACTTAAATAAAAGTTCCATTGATGAAAAATATTTCTTTTGTTAAAGAGAAGTTGAATTGATAAAGGTATATTTTTTAAATTAAATGGAAGTTGGATTGATGAAAAATTTTCTTGATGAAATGGAAGCTGGATTTGATGATAGTTATCATGCTGATAGGTAACCTGCTTATTTACCAACGTCAAGTACGGCATTGAAGACATTAGAATAGTTTAGCAACATAAAATATGGTTTTACCATGAAACCTTCGGACTATTGAAACGGTTGAGCTATTCAAAGTTAAATTGTAAACATGACAAAGATCTAGCGTGGCCTTGATGTATACGATATACTGCCTATTCAAATATGTATTTGTTAATGATGTTCATTCGGGTCGGAGGTTATCTCGTAGTTTAGGTTGGTAAATTATTTGAATGTCTTCAATGCCGTACATGACGTTGGTAAGTAAGCAGTCTACCTGTGTCCATGATAACTATCATCAATCCCGCTTCCATTTCGAGAAATATTTTTCATCAGTCCAACTTCTATTTCATGAAAAAAATTATCCAACTTCTATTTAACTAAGAAAATATTTTTCATCAGTGGAACTTTTATTTAAGCAAAGAACTATTCTCATGGGTCCAGCTTCTACTTACGGAAACAATTATTTCATCAATCCAGCTCCTATTGCATCAAAAACACAGTTTCATCAATCCAGCTTCTATGTACGATAAAAATTATTTCGATCGATTCCACTTCAGTTTAAACACAGAAATGGTTTCATGAATCCCACTTCCATTTAGAGAAACAATTTTTTTCATCAATCCAGCTTCAAATTCAAATTTGATGATATAAAATAATTTACCAACTTAAACTACGGGTTTACCCCAGTTTCTATTGAATCTTGAATATTAGTTTTGAAACTTAGTTGGAATATTAGTTTTGAAACTAAGTTCCGTTCATCCAGCTTCTAGTTACGGAAAAAAATATTTAGATCAATCCACACGAATGTTTTCATCAATCCCACTTCCATTTAGGGAAACAATTTTTTCATCAATCCAGCTTCCATTTTAAAGTGATAATATCCAATTATTTGGCAACGTAAAATACGGTTTAACCGGTTTCATTTATTTTAGTTTGAGCATCGATCCAACTTCTACTTACAGTTACCCTAGGACATTTTTTTCATCAATCCAGCATCCACTTAAACTATAAAATATTTTCATCAATCCAACTTCTACTGACGACACTAACCCTGACCCTAACCGACCGTCACGATGCGCCTAACCTTACCAAAACCGACGCGAAGAAATCTACGCACGCTTATTTCTAAATGTTTACCTTGCAACTTACACTATGACTAAATTTCAACATTCCAACTTCCACTTCAGCCGGGATTATTTTCGTCGATGCAGCTGCTACGACCATAGGATCTTCGGACTATCGAACCTTCGGACCATCGACCTATTCCGCCGTAGATGATGGCTGGAAAGTCATTCAGACGAACATTAGACCACTAGATGTTAGAGGCAGTTGAGCTATATGCTACAGTGGGCAAACAATTTGGGATTCTTAATGATAGATTACCGGATTTAAATATAGCAAAGTCTAAATTCGTAGCTAAATTGCTTTATAAGGCAGTTGAGTTGCTGCGAGACAGTTTCGAATTTCAACCCCAATTGAATTTTGAAGGAGATAGTTAATAGACATATTCTAATTTTACATGTTTTCTGCAGAAGTAGAGAAGTTGTTAAATCATCTAATCTAGAAAGATAGCCACGGATATACAGAGCTATAACAACTTCAGTTTTTTATCCTCAACATAATATGTTAGTGGATTCCTAATCTTCTTCATGGCCATCTGATCTTCCCGCCAGTATTGAACGCCTGGTGCAAATTTACCAATACTATAATTATATGTTAAATAAGTCATTGTACAATTTTCTGTCTATTTGCCACTGAGATTTGGACACCAGAAAAGACAATAGTGTAGCTATTGTAAAGTTATAGGAGTCAGTGTAGGACCTTGAACAGTCAGGTAAAAATTGTATACATTGTGCACAAAAGAAAGCAAGGTGCTCAACCCTGAGTGATACCATGTATTAGAAAAACCTTGGAAGAAAATGAAATTTAAGTATTGTATTTTGCCATTTGTAAAGCACTTCTCTCAGCAAAAGCCTTTCAGAAGCGCTCCAAGTACGAGCAACCCTGAAAACAGGCAGGATTTTAGTTTAGAAAAAGATGAAGAGAGACTACGAAAAAGGATGGCGGAGCAGACCGGTGGAGGAAGTTCATTCCACAGAAGGACCTATGCAGGCGAATGATCTGGTTTGAGCCATGGCGGTCCTGACACGGGGTACAAGGAGGTCAAGCCGATCAGAGGATCGAAGAGGACACAGCGAAGTGGCAGAGAGGGAGTGAAGAATGAGATCGCAAAGGTAAGTACTTCGGACAAGACCCATATAAGACTTAAGGACTAAAATAAGAACCTTGAATTGTATACGGACAGAAAGATTGAGCCAGTGAAGTTCTTCAACCATGGAACGTAGAGATGTGGGAGAATTCAAGAAGACGGGCTATCAGTCTAGCAGCAGCATTAAGTACTGACTGTAGAGGAGATAGGTGAACCTTAGGGAGACCAACAAGTCCTCAGAGAATTACAGTATATTCACTAAGTGTACAGCATTGATGAAAGTTGGAAACCAATTTAGTGTCATGTTCCAGTTTGCCCCATTAGAACTATACCTATTATAGTGCTGAACAGTGCATTATCTAGGCCTAAAGCTATAATAGTACTATAGTCTCTAATACTATAACTGCATAATCATGCATTGATGTTACGTGTTGCGTCTTGACAGCAAGTTATGAAATAAACGAAATACAATGTTCAGAAAGCTCTAAACAATGCTGCTATCAATGCAATAAAAGTGGATGAATACATGATCAAATACGAGTTTGCATAGGTGAGATAGATCTGTATTTAGCATATGCAAATAAACATATAGGCACATATTTTCAATTCCATATGCATGCCGCTTATAATGCGAGCAAATGAATAAGAAGACGTTATTATTCGGATGAAACTATATTCAAGTCTTTTGAACAGAGCAAATGCTACAGATACAACAATATTCACTAAATGTTAATGGAAAAGAAGCTAGATCTATACCTGCACCTAAGCTATGCAACACAACTATAGCCATGAGCAATGTCTGTAAGTGAAGGATTTACAGTTTGGAGTACTCGAGGCTATTTGTTATACTTTACACTGTCCTGACATGGAAAATGTTCAAAAATTGCATATCTGAACAGCTTTTAAAGAAGCTGAAGCAGTTTTACATGACCTGTTACCTAATTTTAAATATAATAATAAATTTAAGTAGATCACCAATATTATATGTTTTGTTTTAAAATTATGCTTTTAATCTTTTTCTATAACAGCCATACATAAGCGTTTAAATTGAATGTCAACATAAACCAGACATTTAAGAAATTGTTCCCTTTATCTTTGAAGTTCTTGCATATTTCAGTTGGCAGTTTTAAATCATATTGTATATACGAGACATATGATAGCCTGTTAACAAATTTAGTGAATGAATTTTTCAAACTGTGACGTGCTATCCTGCTATTATTATTAGTAGGCTACTAACTAGTCGCTCAACTATAGATGGAAGACAGATTGTGTAATGAGCAGCAATGAAATTATGTTTTAAAACATTAAATTGTTCGTAGGCCTACTGTTCATTTTTAGCAACTATATGAAAATACAAGCTACGTTCTGTTAGAGCTTCAAAATGCAGAACTTTGTAAGAGAATCTCATTAATCATCGAGAACATTACAGTGGATTACAACTAGGCCTACTTTTTCGTCTTTGGTTAAAAAATCATAGTTAACTAAAGCATTTATAAGGTGTTCTATTATACAACGGTTGGATAGCTTCAGTATGTCATCACATAGTATAGTTCTCTGTAGCTAATTCTTATTTTTCTCAAAAAATAACTACAACTGACAGATGAAACATGAACCCTTCTTCTAAGCGCTTGAAACGGAACTTAAATGAAGCAGTCGAGCATGTGAGAAACTGGACACGACTGGTGTTGAAAGGCTATGACACCAACAATTACGGAAACTTTTCACACAGGCAATTACTTTGAAGTGCAGACCAAAACCGATGCTTAACGAATCCATACAAATCCCAACTTGGTTCAGAATCTGATGATTGGAGAAGCACATAAAAATATTATATGAATCATTTAAACACCATTCAGATGTAATTTTCAGAAACCGTATACTCACAGTAATCATCCTGACACATCATCAAAGAACCTCTACTGGAGAAAAAAACATTGAAATTATCCAACAGGATGGAAAATAAGACAACCAATTCAGGAGGAAAAGAGTTTGGGTGCCAGATACATCAGAAGTCACTTGATCACGGTAGTAATCTAAAAGAGCACGTTAAAACCCATACTGTAGAGAAACCCTACAAATGTCAGTTTTGTGACAAATCATTTTCTGGAGTAAGTGGCTTGGCGGTGCATATTAGAACCCATACTGGTGAAAAACTATACAAGTGCCAGCTATGTCCGAAATCATTTGTTGACAGTAGTTCTGTGAAAACGCACATTAGAACTCATACTGGAGAAAAACCATACATTTGCCAGATATGTCGGAAATCATTTAATCGGAGTAGTAATCTAAAAAGGCACACGAGAATCCACACAGGAGAGAAACCCTACAAATGTCAGTTTTGTGACAAATCTTTTACTTTAGGAGGTGGCTTGGCAGTGCATTTGAGAACCCATACTGGTGAAAAACCATACATTTGCAAGCTATGCCATCAATTATTTATTGCCCGTAGTACTCTGGAAAGCCACATCAGAACCCATACCGGCGAAAGACCATACAAGTGCCAGCTATGTGAGAAATCGTATCCTGGATGTAGTACTCTGAAAATGCACATGAGAACCCATACTGGTGAAAAAACATACATTTGCCAGTTATGTCATAAATCGTATCCTGGACGTAGTACTCTGAAAATGCACATGAGAACCCATACTGGTGAAAAAACATACATTTGCCAGTTATGTCATAAATCGTTTCCTCAATATAGTACACTGAAAATGCACATGAGAACCCATACTGGAGAAAAACCATACAAATGCCAGCTATGCCCGAGATCATTTGCCGTAGGTAGTACTCTGAATTGTCACATGAGAACCCACACTGGAGAAAAACCATACACATGCCAGTTATGTCATAAAGCTTTTGTGAATTTTAGTAATCTTAATCATCACATTAAAACCCATACTGGAGAAAAACCATACAGGTGCCAGTTGTGTCAGAAATCATTCACTCAAGGTAGTCATCTGAAAACACACATGAGAACCCATACGGGAGAGAAACCATACAAATGTCAGTTATGTCAGAAATCATATGCTCATCATTGTCATCTGAAGACGCATGTGAGAGTCCACACTGGTGAAAAGCCATACAGGTGCCAGTTCTGTCAGAAATCATTTGCTGAGAGTAGTCATCTGAAAAGACATACGAGATCTCATGGAGGAGAAAAGCCATACATATGTGAGGTTTGTAATAAAGGATTTACAAATATTGGACATCTAAAGAGGCACAGACGAACTCATGCAACTGAGAAACGACTCAGTTGCAATGAACCTCATGCCAAGAGTAGATCTTCAGCCAAGCAGTTTAACCATGATCATGCAGGAGCACAGGATCTTAACACGGACAGAGTAGTAATTGCTAATCAACCTGAACATTTGATCGCATTTAATAGCACAGGTGCTATCGTTAAACCAAATGATGGTTTATCAATGAACTTATGCTCTGATTCTTCTGAAATTGCAGGCCCTATATCGAAAATCATAGATGAAAAATGTCTTTATAATGACAAATTCAAATCTTCTGTGGATGCTACAGCCTTTATGTCAACATATTTTGGATGTGGTTTATGTGATGAATTGTTTGAAATAGAGAAAGAATTTCTTGTACATTGTTCAAGCCATCGATTTTCTCCGCCTGACGACTTATTTGCTGATCTGAGCTGAATTATGATTCCACATTCTTATAGATTGAAAGTAGTTGTAATTTGAGATAAGGAAAAGATGCCATTGAAGTGCTCGGATAGTTACTTGCACGAATAGTTACTTTGTAGCACTTTCTGGAGAAATGTCACACTTGATGCAAACAGGTGTGTTGGCGCATATCCACGTTTCAGACGGTGCCAAGAAGTCCACCCGTTCTTCTCTGCTGAGGTCGTGTATGATGACAGAGCGACGGATCGCTGAACGAATGTTGGACGACTTTCTGACATCTGCAGACATCGCGCGTTAATAACAAGATAAGTAGAGAGGACGTGACACTATTAGTCTGATGTTCGGTTTTGTTCGAGAAAAGAGATTAAAATGGTGACATCAACAAGCGGAGTTATAATATCCATTTTCGCTGTAAGTCGAGTATGTGTACAGGCAAAGGGGGTTGTAAATTGTCAGTGATGGGCAAAGTTAACTAAAAAGTTGAAAACTGTTAGTCAAACTTAAAATTTTTAGCTAAAGATGAAGTTTAACTGGAGAAAAATAGTTTAGTTAAAACCAAAGTTTAACTAATGTTGTTTAGTTATTAAACTGCAAAGTTTAACTAAAAACTCAGCAACTATGCATTATTTCGCACTGATTGTCATGAGTAACTGGTTTATTACTAAAGTAAATTGAACTGCATTGCATTGCATGATGCAGCATCGTTTACATTAGCAATTGTCTTCATGATTTTCTGGTAGAACTGAAGTAGGACTATTAGTTTAGTAGACATTACATAGTTTGAAAGTGAAATTGTCATTGACGCTATGCATTATTACAGTTCACTTAACCTCTGTTATTGTGAAAATGTTTGTTAAATAGAGTTTGCTAAAACTTTGGAAAACGTTTAACTGACTATTTTTAGTTTAGTTAACTTATTTACAATATCAGTTGCCAACTTTAGTTAACCTTCAGGCTACCAATTTTTTGGCGACATCGGCTACCAAATAGAAGTTGGATTGATAAAAGTAATTTTTTCCAATTAAATGGAAGTTGGATTGATGAAAAAATTTCTTGATGAAATGGAAGCTGGATTGATGATAGTTAACATGCACATATGTAGACTGCTTACTTACCAACGTCAAGTACTGCATTGAAGACATAACAATAATTTAGCAACGTAAACTACGACTTTACCTGATATTGTCACTTTAACATGGAAGCTGGGTTGATGAAAGAAATTGTTTCCCTAAATGAAAGTAAGATTAATGAAAACATTCCTGTGTTCAAAATTGAAGTTGGATTGATCGAAATAAATTTTCCCGTAAATAGAAGCTGGATGGATGAAATTAAGTTTTCGATTCAATAGAAGTTGGATTGATGAAAATAATTGTGGTAAACCCGTAGTTTAGGTTGGTAAATTATTTGATATCGTGAAATTGAAATGGAAGCTGGATTGAAGAAAAAAATACATTCCCTAACTGGAAGTGGGACTGATGAAACCATTTGTATTTTTAAATAGAAGTTGGATTGATGGAGATAATTTTTACCGTAAATAGAAGCTGGATTGATGAAACTAAGTTATTTATGCAATAGCTGGAACGATGAAAATAATTGTTTCCGTAAGTAGAAGCTGGACCCATGAGAATAGTTCTTTGCTTAAATAAAAGTTCCATTGATGAAAAATATTTTTTTGGTTAAATAGAAGTTGGATAATTTTTTTCATGAAATGGAAGCTGGATTGATTTAAAAAAATTCTTCATGAAATAGAAGCGGGATTGATGATAGTTATCATGGACATAGGTAGATTGCTTACTTACCAACATGAAGTTCGGCATTGAAGATATTCAAATAATTTACCAACCTAAACTACGGGATAACCATAATTGTTTCTCTAATTAGAAGCTGGATCCATGAGAATATATCTTTGCTTAAATAAAAGTTCCATTGATGAAAAATATTTCTTTTCGTCAAATAGAAGTTGGATTGATAAAAGTAATTTTTTCCAATTAAATGGAAGTTGGATTGATGAAAAAATGTCTTGATGAAATGGAAACTGGATTGATATATAATAGTTAACATGCACATAGATAGACTGCTTACTTACCAACGTCAAGTACGGCAATGAAGACATTAGAATAATTTAGCAACGTAAACTACGGCTTTACCTTATTATTTTTCATAAATCCAACTTCTATTTTGGCGAGAATCCTTTTCATCGATCCTGCTTCCATTAGGCAAGAATTAGTTTAATTAGTCCAGCTTTTATTCAGGGTTGGGTTAATGCCGGTGTCACGAAATAGAGTAGGCTATATCCCATACATGAGTATCCCATTTAGCGAAATGGAGTATTCGGTTTAGTTTGCATTTTAAGCGATTTCTAAGTGTATTCAGTCGTACTTTTTGGATTTATTGTACTCATAACATTTTCAAGTAGCGTATCTTTAGTTTGTACATCGACCTGAAATCAATTTACTTCGTTTTTGGTGATTTTGACTGGATTGTCGTCTAGGCTATCGTGATGCGTATGACGATGTGGGATAGAATGGTTTATCCCCTCGGATACTCTAAAGCGGTTTATTCCATCCGGGGGGATAAATTCATACATCCCCCGGATAGTCTTACGACGGATAGTCTGTTTTGTGATACCGGCAACAACCTATTGTAGCCGGGACAGTGGCAATAACCGGTTATTGCCAGTTGTTGCCGGCCGGTTATTGCCAGTTGTTGCCCATTTCTCCAAAGTAAGGGCATGGCAAATGAAAATCATATTTCACTGCACAGACTGCATAGTTATAATAAATGTTTCTTGTGGGAAATTAAAACTAATGTAGTAAATCTATATTACCCCGTAGTATAAATGTAGTTAAAGTCAACTATATGAGATTAAGATAAACAAATTCTGACCTACAGTTCAACTACTCCAAAATAAACTGCCATTTGCACTGCAGTAGTTATATTCAAGTCAACAGGGTCATTGCCTTTTCTCTATATACTTGCCTGGTAGTATATAATTTATTAGTAGTGTATAGAAGCCAATGGTTTGGCAAAATTTCTAATTCATAATTAGTAATTACACAATTCGATATTGACTGGACTTAAAATGGAAAACTTGTAAATGTCTTTTTATTAGAAAGAAATTATATGGTTATTTAAATCAGGTGATTTTATTTGGAAAAACTTGACTGATTTAAAGCATGATATACTTAAATGAATCAACGAGCTGTAAAGTAGCAAGCCAGAAGAAATAAAAAATGAAGCTAGGCCTAACTGTGAAGATTCCATATTTTATCACCACAATAATTAATAGTTTCTATTTTTGCCAAAAGGTTTTTGCCAAGAAGTTGTTGCCATTATTGCCAAGAGGTTGTTGCCAGGACGGTTATTGCCACGTGGCAATAGCCGGTTATAACCGGCGGTGGCAACAACTTGCCAACCCTGCTTTTGTTTAAGCACTAAGCAGGAATTATTTGTCATCAATACAACATTTATTTGATTAAGAATTATTTTCCATCAATCCATCGTCTATTTAAGCAAGATTCTTTTCATCAGCCAACTTGTATTTAAGGAAAAATTATTTTGATCAATCCGACTTCTATTTAGCTTCGTCAATCCAACCTGTTTTCGACCAATGCTGAAGCCCATGCAATGGCGGATAACACTGGGCAACAAAATAATATTTTTTCTGTGCTACTCAGAACTTTAGAACTGTTCTTAACTAAATTTGGGGCGCTGATTTCAAATATGGAATCGAAATTTGTCTAGCACGTAAGGTTTTTTAGGTACGCATAAATGAGGTTCTACACAATAATTGCGAACTCTCAACACATACTATCAGAGAAAGTAAAGTATTAAAAATGTATCGGACATTGCTTTTGGGTGCTGATTTCAAATATAAAATCGAAATTTGGCTATCACGTCAGGTTTTTCAGGTAACCATCGGTGAGGTTCCACGGAATTGCAAAATCTCAACTCATATTAACAGCAAATGAAAAGTATATTAAAAATGTATGAAGAATTGGATTTTGTGCTTGTTCTCAGCTAAATTTTGGACAATGATTTCAAATATGAAATCGAAATTTGGATGGCACCTCTAGTTTTTCAGCTACGCTTCAGTGAAGTTCTACACAATAATATTTTGCGAATTCTCAGCTCATATACTATAAGCGAAAGCAAAGTATCAAAACTGTATCACACAATGTCAGACATTTGCTTTCGCATTTGTTCTTAGTTAAAATTTGGACGCTGATTTCAAATATGAAATCAAAATTTGGCTAGCTTGTCAGGTTTTTAGGTACGCATCAGTGAGGTTCTACATAACCGCAAATTAATGCGGTAGGGCCTACATTTGCGGTATGAACTATGCGATGCGTACCTCAAAAACCTGACGTGCTAGCCAAATTTCAATTTCATATTTGAAATCAGCATCCAAAATTTAGTTGAGAGCAAGCACAAAATCAAATGCCTCATACAGTTTTAATACTGTGTTTTCACTGATAGTATGAGTTGAGAATCCACAATTGTGTAGAACCTCACTTATGCGTAGGCCTACCTAAAAAACCTGACGTGCTAGACAAATTTCGATTTCATATTTGAAATCAGCGCCCAAAATTTAGCCAAAAACAGTTCTAAAGTTCTAAGAAGCAAACAAAAAATTTTTTTTTTGCCCAGTGTTATTGTAGGAGTATAGGCCTACAACTGAAAGAATCCCAGAAACCCTATAACTTAAAAACTGGACGTGATAGACAAAAACGGTTTCCGGATTTGGAATCAGCATATCAAATTTAGTTGGGAACAGGTGTTAGAATCCCAGTAGCAAAATGCTTGTTGACCAGTGTAATTTACGACGCTAAGCTACACGTTTGCCGTAAATTATTCGCCCATTGTAGCATTATTATTTTGGATCAGTCGAACTTCTACTTTGACAAGAATCCTTTTCATCAATCCAGTTTCTGTTTAAGCAGGAATTATTTCTCATCAATACAACTTCTATTTAATTAAGAATTATTTTTCATCAATTCCCTGTAGCATAAGTAGGGGAGAATGTCCTGCATTGGGTCAATTTTTACATTTTTATGCATACAATTGGTATTAGTTGTAGTGCATATATTTTGTTGTCATTATCTGAAAGAGCAACGTTTAATCAATCGACTGTGATATATACTACTACATTATTGCAAGAATAAACCATAAAAATTTAGTATTTTCCTCACTGGAAAAAATCGTCCCAATGCAGGCCACTATGGCCTGCATTGGGACACTGCTTGGAGAGTGTTGGGTCAAGCAACTGATCTTGTTCTAATCAGGTTCAATAGAGTGTAACAGCTCATATTGCAGTTGAAGATGATATTCTGTTTCACAAAATATACAGTAAATTATTATTATTTGTCCCTAGGTACCTCAGATCCACCAGGAATTAAAATCTTATTATTAGTAGGTAAGCGTGTCCTGCATTGGGTCAATTTTTTCATTTTAATGCATAAATTTGGTGTTAGTTGTAGTATATATATTTTGTTGTCACCAAATATTATTTAATATACGTCTACTGAAGTCATAAAATATACAGCAAAACTATTTAAGTTTAATTTTCTATGAATGGCATATATTGGGTATGTCACAATGCAGGCCATCGGTGCATGTCCCAATGCAGGCCATCAATGGGCGGTTACCTATTTTTCAGATAATACAAAAGGTAACATGCATATGACCTCCAAATTTCACCATATGCTTCGAAATATACTGTCCTAAATAGCTCACAGAAATTTTTGGCTAAATTAGCACCAGATATTTAATGCATTGACTGAGGCTGTAAGAGTAAAAGTTACTTTTTTTACCTCAAAATGAAGATAGCCTATGCAGTATCTCTGTCAAAAGCTTTTCAATTCGCAGCAAAAGACGCCTGATCACTATCTCATCGAAAATACGTTCGCTGGGCGACGCCACACGCGATAATATATAACCACGGCTTAGATATCACCACTGTCCCAATGCAGGACATGTCCCAATGCAGGACATTCTCCCCTAGAAGTCAGATTGATTAAATGCACTATTTCTTTTAAAATACAATTTAACTTTTATTAATTATGCTAGAATACAATTTTACCATGCTACACATACACAATGCCTGAACTGAAATATATTTATTAGATTTTAAATCAAAATTAAGCATTTTATTTGTAGTTTTTTAGTTAGAAGGAAGACGAGCCAACATATACAAGCGTAGATAGTATTAAAGACTTGATAGCATGACTGATTATGGTCTCAACCTTGTACATTGCTGTTATTTTTTGCAGACTTTCTAATTTTATGAAAAATTAAAAAAGCAAATTCTACATATTTAACTCAAAAATCATTCTGGGACTTTTCATTGTCACTGCCTGCAAGGATGTAACCATGACGAGGGACATTTTTACCAATTCCGGGACAGTCCCGAGTGTTGACTAGTTGTTCAGTTTCCTGAATAGTTTGTAGAAACTGTCCAGAGAAGTTCGATATTGCGCAAACAATTTCGTCTTCAATTAGAAAGTAGATTTTGGAGATCTGTGGAAATTCAATTTCGGGAAAATGGGTTTTGAGTATTCACCACGCACCCAATAAAAATGTCTGAAAGACTTCTTTAAACTGAAGAGGTTTTGACTATTTAATGTAGGCTACACGTTAGAATTCTTTCTTTATTGTAGGCCTGCTACTAAATCACATATCAAATTATCAATAACAGACATAATCACGCATTATAGTATAATGGGAGCCCTATAAAAGCAAACGTTTATACAAGGGTAGGCCACTGTTTCCATTATGGCATTCGTTTATATTATTGAGTCATCATGATAGAATAGTCCAGGTCCTGAGATAATCATTAAAGTAGAAGAAAGAACAATGCTTATGGTGAAAAATATTACAGCAAATCAAACTAAATAGTCGAGAATCTAATGACTATAAATTAGTTCATTAGAATGTCAATAATAATAATAATAATTCCAAGGTTTTCTAAGTTCTGTTAGTAAAGGTGCTAGTAGCAATGTTAGACAACATAAATTTGATGATGATGATGATGATGATGATGATGATGATGATGATGATGATGATGATGATGATGATGATGATGATGATGATGATGATGATGATGATGATGATGATGATGATGATGATGATGATGATGATGATGATGATGATGATAGTAATACAAGAACTTTGCCTCTTTAACTTAAAGAATTCTTCCATACATTTTATTGGGTTTTATTTTTGTGCTAGAAAGCAATTTTTTCATTTTTATCTAATCTGAAAGCTCCAACGAGTTTTGACAAAATGAAACAATCTAAAAAACACGTGTCACGACCATTCATTTACAGACTTTTTATCTACAGACATTTCGTCGACAGACATTTCGTCTACGAAGTTATTTGATATTGTCACTTTAAAATGGAAGCTGGATTGATGAAAAAACTGTTTCCCTAAATGGAATTTGGATTGATGTAGACATTCCTGTGTTGAAATAGAAGCTGGATTTATGGAAATAATTTTTCCCGTAAATAGAAGCTGGAAATCAACCTGGATGCATGGATGAAAATAAGTTTCCATTCAATAGAAGCTGGATTGGTGAAAATAATCTTTTCAGTAATTAGAAGCTGGATTCCTGAGAATATTTAGCACGTTTTAGCAAATCTATTAGAAAGCGGCCTCTGTTGATTAGCCCTAATGGACACAGATACACTAGTAGGCGAAATGTCTGTAGACGAAGTGTCTGTAGACGAAAAGTCTGTAGACGAGATGTCGCGGAACCAAAAAACAGTCTTTTGGGCTGCCGTGGTAGACTCAATGCAATATTAAAGCTGGCCAGAAACTGTTAACAGGGTGCTGGATTATGGTCTGTAGAAGCACATGTCCTTTGTAAAGTACCAGAACCACATGCATTTGATAGTAGTTTATTATCGCACAAGCTACACATTTGAAGAATGTCACAACCAAATTTTAAATCCTACACCATTGGATTGTGATTTTTGTATTGTGAATAAGTTTGTAATCCGTATGACATTTCAGTATCAGAAAATAGATAAAGTCAGATTCAAATTATCAGTTAAATAGACATTCTAGTTTTCTTTGCTTTTGCTTTCATCTACACAATTTACATAATTATGACACAAGGCATTCTATCTAAAGGATATGTGAATTCCTTCATAGAAAATGAAACAATATGAAAGAACAGTCAGTTGGACTGACCAGGTAGATTGAATGTAACATTAAACCTGGCCAGAAACTGTTAACCAGACGCTGGATTAGGGTCTCTGGAAGCTTAATATTCCTTTGTTAAGTACCAGAACCGCAAGCACACGTGGCAGTAGTTTATGGTTACACATGCTGGACAAATCAGTTTTGTCAGAGGATTATTTATCACCACAGAATTTAGATCCTAAGCACAGAAGAACTTTTTAATTATGTCATGCACTCAAATGTGTGATGCCTCTCGTTTGATTTTTTAGTGAAGCTATGTAAATGTTCAATAACAATTACAAATGACATTCTTTTGTATGAAATTAAACTCGTATTTAAGCTGTGCAGTAGTACCGGTGGCTACTCGCAAAGAGAGTAGAAAGATACGAAAATGCATCAAGTGTGTCTAAGCGATATCAAGGAAATGCTGCTCACTGAATATTGCCTGAAATTATAGTTAAGCGAAAGATAATGCTAAGAATATGTTTGTGATCTACACAAATACTTCACAGCTATTGAAACGTATATCCGGTTTAGAATGAGAGTTTATAAGTTTTATATTGTCATATACTGGAAATCTCACAGACTACAGCCTTCACCAGTACTTTAACTGTGAAATTTGCTATTTTTTCATGAATGTAACAGACATAATAAAACCTTGCACATAGTCTAGTAATATGAAGTTTGTTTACTGTATTGAAGGTCCGAAGATGCAAGCAAGGAACCATTACCAGGAAAAGAAGGCACCTCTACAAATCCACGCTAGAACCCACACTGGAGAAAAATTATACAATTGTAATTTCTGTGAAAAAAGATTTACCCAGAAAGATCATCTAGAATCCCATACAAAAACCCATACTGGGGAAAATCCATACAAATGTCATGTATGTAGCAAAGCATTTGCACGAAAATCTTATTTGGCAGAACACAAAAAAACGCACACTAAGGAAAACCCATACAAATGTAAGTTTTGTGAGAAAGTATTTAAGAAGAAGCAATACCTGAGAGACCATGCAAGAACACACACTGGAGAAAAACCATACATTTGTCAGATTTGCCACGAATCTTTTTCAAGACATCGTTGCATGGTTTTACATACAAGAACCCACACTGGAGAAAAACCATACAAGTGTCATTTATGTGAAAAAGTATTTGCAGTGCATAACTATCTCAAAGTGCACATGTCAACCCACTCTGGAGAAAGAGCATACAAGTGCAATTTATGTCCAAAGACATTTGTACACAGGCGTTCTCTGGATCAACATACAAATGCTCACACTAGAGAAAATCCATACTTGTGTCAGTTATGCAACAAAACATTTTCACGGATTGAAAATCTTCGCAGTCACGAAAGAATCCACACCGGAGAAAAACCATTTAAATGTGAATCATGTAAGAAGGCATTTGCACTCAGTGGCGGTCTCAAGCGTCATTTAAGAACACACACTGGAGAAAAATCATACAAATGTGAGTCATGTAGCAAAGCATTTGCAGACTGGAGTGATCTCAGTAAACATGTAAGAACCCACACTGGAGAAAAACCATACAAGTGCCATTTGTGTTACAAAGCATTTACAAGGAGTCATCATCTGAAATGCCATCTGAGAATCCACACCGGAGAAAAACCGTATAAATGTGAGTCATGTAACAAGGCATTTGCACTCAGTGGCAATCTGAAGTCTCATTTAATAACCCACACTGGAGAGAAACCATATGTATGCCATTTATGTTACAAAACGTTTCCAAGGCGTCATCGTCTGAAAGAACATTTGACAACCCACAAGAGACGTAAACCACACAACCACACTTCTGTTTGCAGCAGTAGCAATCTGAATGAGCGTGAAAAGAACAAACCTGTAGAACAACAATCACATCAAAGCGACGTAATGAACGTGACAGGGAATAGACAGTTTGGAAGGAATTTGAATAATAAATATACCGAAGTAACTGAAGATGACAGCCATGCTGATGATAAGGATTTGTCAACAAAACAAATTATGAAAGACCTTCCATCAAATTGGCAGAAGAAGTCAAGTGTAGATAACGACCAACATTCTGGAGATCAGTCGTCAACTTCTCGTCATCTGAATCATTTATTTTTAAGAAGTTTTGGTTGTGGAATGTGCGATGAAATGTTTGGAATTGAAACGGAATTCATGGGACACTGTTTGCGTCACTTCAGTGATGCTCCCCACAGAGACACATTTCTGGAACTATTTGAAATGCAACTCTTAAGTTATTTTCCTTGAGAGCAGAAAACAGTTCCCAGCATAGACATCTCTATTTTAAATAACATTCACTTTGAGATAATTTGTCGCCTGCAGAAACCCTTTTCTTGATGAACATGGACATAGTCGTTATATTTTGTGCTGCTTATTTATGTATCTGAAGTGTTTCTGTGTTTTAGAGTTTATCATCAAGTGTGCCATATTTTAAAGTAATTGTTTAATGGCTTTTAACTAATATGAAATGCAGAGCATAGAACATAACTGTCAACTAAAGTGCTACACTGTGTAGATACTAAAAACTGTTTTTATGTGTTTGCCTTTTTCAGTATGGCCATAGAATAAAATTTAGTGTAAGATATGGTGTAAGATGAGAACTAACAAGTGGTGCACTTGTGAGATTCATGAAAGGGTGCTAAACAAATATCCAGAAACACAAATATAGGTCTATTCATTCAATATACGTATCAACAGATTTACCTTTGCTCTTCAGTAGTCGGCCCATTTGTTTAGGAACCATACATCAATCAATCAATCAATACTCTTTTATTGAAGCCAAATCACATAACATTTCAACATACAATATCAGTAGTGGCCGCAAGAGAAGTCCCAAAGGGATCAAGATCCCGCTAACTAGGGACACCTAGAACAACATTTCAGAAATCTGAATTAACTAAATCCTTGACAAACAGTGCAACATAAGTTTCGTACAGCAATGCAAACAGTATAGTACACAGTAAATGATTAACTCGATTCAAAACACTATGAAAATATAAAAAAAACAACGAAAACTTTAACTAACAGTGAAAAAGAATATCCGGCAGGGTAGGTTATAGCTAATTTCCATTAATCAGGTAGGCATGCAGAATTTTTGAAGTGCCGTAGATGGGGGGGGCACAACGTATGTGAGAGGGAAGCATGTTCCAGCTTGTGGAGCCAACAGATTTTATGGAAAATAAGCGAGTATTGGTGTGTGCGTATATATGGGGCGATAAGAGTTAAAGCTTTTGGTGTAGTGAGTATGAACATCGGATCCTAGATGAAAAAATCCCTTAAAACATGCTGGAAGTAAACCATGTTCATAGCGGTACATAAATAGGCCAATCTGTAATGTTCGAATCTGCCATAGGCGGAGACTTGTTCCTGGGTTTGAGGGGACCGGTGAAGGAGCGGCCGAAGGACGATCAGCGAGGCGCGCAGCGCCGGGGGGGGGGAGGGTTTGGGGAGGGGATGTTCGAATTTCCCCCTCCCATAATAAATTTTTTTGAATTTCCACACTAATGGTAGCATTTTTATCTGTCATCTGAACAAAATTGCTCTATAATTTGAGTGCTGATAGGAACTATCTGTCACTCGTAGCTTACATGTAGTTTGAGTCGTTTTCGAGTTTAGGGAGGGGATGTGCACCCTCCCCTATTAAAATTTTTTGGAATTTCCACACTATAATAATGGTAGCATGTTAAGCTGTCATCTGAACAAAATTGCTCTATAATTTGAGTGCTGATAGGAACCAGCTGTCACTCCTAGCTATTATTATTATATTAATTCATAGGCCTATGGATTTAAAGTCACTGTGTCTCTGTATGTCTGGCTGTTCCTATCTGTCTGTCTGTCTGTCTGTGAAATAATTGGGGGGATATAAGCAGCTCCGTCCCCTCCACCTCAAGTTTTGGGTGGACCGTCACCCCCTGCCCCCCATAAGTCTCCGCCGCTGGAATCTGCTCTATTTTAAGCAGTGGCGTCACTAGGGTTGGTGTCACCCGGTGCGGTAACTCATGGTGTCACCCCACTCCAGACCACGCAGAATCCTTAATAATGATTTCTGTACTAATGTTACCCTTAAATCGTAATTTCGGTATATAACAGAATGTAATGGTAATAATAATGATACCAACAACTAGAAGAATTAAAATTACAAATGCATATTTTCAAAATTTTATTTAGATTATTTTACCACCAGATCAGCAGTTACATCAATTAAAAATCAAATAAGCAACTGTGGAAGGCAATGATGGTGCCTGCAGCTTATAGCCTACAGGCCTCCTTATAAAATAATGTTCAAAGAATACATAAAATTATATAATAACTACAGTAGTGTCAATTGGCAAATTTTGTATAATGAGAAAAAATAATTGTAAATTTGCCTGATTATTTGTTAAAACATTTTAATATAGGAATATTATCAATTAAAATCAGCTTAGCAATTATAAATATAAATATATGGAAATATAGGCCTACTCATAAATGAAATAATAATATAAAAAATCAGGAACAAATACGCAAGCATTTCAGTACTTTGTGAACATCTCGACTAGATCAGAACTTTCCTTTCCTGGCTTTTAAACTACGAACTTGTGAATCACTTAATCAAAATCAAAGTCTTTCGGCAACTCACTTTCAATTGATAAGATCGCAAGATCGGAAAGCCTTGACTGTCCCATGGTTGATCTTAAATAGTTCTTTATACGTGTAAGCTTTGAAAAGCTTCTCTCACATAAAGCCAAAGACACACAGATCGTCATAAATAATTTTAGGCTTAATGAAAGGTCGAGGAGAGATTCCACGAAGTCCCATTCAGCTATGAATGTCAAAACGTCTACTATATTGCCCAATCTTTGGCTTCTTCCTAGGTTAATCTCTGCTGCTTTCAGATGCATTCTCTAGTTCTCAGCCTTGGTATTTCAATTACAAGGGTACTCTCAGACACTTCGTCATAGAAAGTGGTCAATTTTGGAATGGACACCTTCAACTCTTCTTCAGCGGCAGATATCAGACCATTCACTTGAACAGTCTCACACATGGATGCTACTTCTTTGATGGCTTGTTCGATTGAATGCTGCACTAGGTGACTGTCACACGGTGCTCCTCGGTTAGAGAAAGTACTAGTGCCTCTAGCTTTTTCACCACGTTGAAGCGTTTTGTAATTGGGTAGCCTAATATTGACGGCACTGACCGGAGCGCGCTAGAAGGCTCTAACGTGTAAATTTGTATAGAATTTCAGCTTTAGAAAAATTGATGCAATGAATGTAAGCTAGGCTTACGAAAAATGTTTTTATTATTGTCCGTTATTGTCAATTTAAAAATAATAAATTTCTGCTGAAACTCTGAAAATTTTGTTAGACAGTCATTTTGGTGTCACCCCTACGATGGTGACACCCGGTGCGGTCCGCACCCCCCTAGTGACGCCACTGATTTTAAGTAGCCTCTATCGAACCTTCGGACTATCGAACCTTCGGACTATCGACCTGTTCCATTACCTCGTTGGTTCCCGCGTGCCACGTGGCTGCCGCCATATTCCTCTTAAACAACGAATAGCCGCGTTCTCCACGTGCTTCTCCGGGTTTACGTTCAAAACCGCGATCACAAAACAGCGATCGTCAAAACCGCGATCACAAAATAACGATGCACAAAACAGCGACTGCATAAAATAGCGATCATCAAAACAGCGATTTTACCGATTTATTACAGAAAGTTTTAAATGTGTCACGAAGTATACATAATTATAACAAATGTGTAATGTTAAAGTTGAAGACTTAAATTATGTCCAATTCCACGAAGGTAGTCCAATATAGGACGATGATTTTTATTTTGTCAGCAGTTTCTCTGCAGATTCTTCGAGATGGATTTGGTATTTGTCCTGCGATGTACTTAACTACAACATTTTAAGTTCCATTAAGTTCGCACTCAGGACGAATCAACGCTGTCATCGCCTCTCTCACTCCAACAACTTCAAATGATTTAGTAAAATAATTAACGCTAATTAGGTTCACAATCAGGACCAATCAGCGTACATTAAATAAGTCAATCTTCGAATTTAATCGCTGTTTTGATGATCGCTATTTTATGCAGTCGCTGTTTTGTGCATCGCTATTTTGTGATCGCGGTTTTGACGATCGCTGTTTTGTGATCGCGGTTTTGAACGTAGACCCTTCTCCGTAGGCCCGCAGCATGGGACATTGGACAATGCAGATTAAATCACACATCAATATCATAGCAGGAGTCCAAAATCGGCCGTTATACCTCTGGCGCGTATTGCAGTCTGTCTGTTCTGTTAGTAGTTAACATTTATGTCTTCTGTCATTTGTGTTCTTGTGAGTTGTTTCAATTGCATAATTGTACACTGTAACCGGTTGCGGTTTGTCAACCGGATTGTTTCAATAAATGAAAATATTATTATTTCATCTCAAATATAACACTTGTTAACATCATGAGACAGACATTATCTTCCTTTATTTTTTTTCCTGTTACGCGCCTTCCCATTTTGTTTAGGCGCATTTATAAATGGCAGTTTAACCCTGCGACTACCAGTGGGGTCAAAAATGACCCCAGAGGTAGTTTGCATTAGTGCTGCTCACCCCCCACAAGAGATATCTCAATGAAATTTTATGACTTTATAGGTATTCTTGTTCTGTACAAAATTCAAAGTTTTATTTTACATTTTCTATCACCAGATGGCGCTGGTATACCATTTATACACTGAGTACCAGTGGGGTAATTTTTGACCCCAGTGTAAACTGAATAATTCTGACATATATAAAAATAACAAAATACATTTTTATTGAACTAACATTGATTTAAAATGTATTTGTAACAAAGATAAACTATTGTATATTGTTTACTTAGTAAATTTATTGCCAAAAATGTTGACAGTCTGCTAACAGGTTCCAACTAGTTATGAGAAATCCAATTCTAAAAGAAACTGAAGTGGCTAAATAAGGAAGGCAGTGCTGTCTATGGTGAAACATGGAGTGATGTATCTGACAAGTCAAGAAATGAAGCAAGACAGCAATTGTAGAGTTTAGACGTTGTTTTAAGCGACAGCATGACTAGAAATCGGTTCCAGAATATATCACATGCCCTTAGATTTAACGATGTGGTGCGCCGAATAGAAAGTCAATAACCTAAACCACTTGCACTTATTAGAACAATATTTGACAAGTGGACAAAGTCACAGGAAAATGATAAGAAGTCTAATATAATCTGTGCCACACGTAAGGGAAATGGGGTCGTTTATGCCGAGTATACCTGCATAAACTGTAAACAGTAGGCTAACTGTATAATGATCGGATATTGTCAATACTAGTTTTGAACATTGAACACTCGAACACTTTGAACACTAATCTGAAAATATTAAATTAAAAATTGATTTATTTCAACAGCCTAAGCATGTTCCAAATACTTTACTAATATTTGTTTTCATGGCAAAAAATAAAAATTCAAAAAACAAAGAACTTATTGTAAAAATTGTGTTGGGGTCATTTTTTACCCCACTGGTACTCAGTGTATCAAAAAAAATTCTGGTAGTCTGAGGGTTAATAATGATAATAATAAGAATTAAATATTTAAATGGAAATTTTAAAAATAGGACCGTTTATAAGTTATATAAACGATTAAACGTAAACACTTAGTTTATCATCTCTATACTGCATCACGCTTCAAGTCTCCTTCAAACAAATAATTACGTGTCCCTAATTTCGCTTGATTTTTCAAAAGCTTTCGACATGGTACGACACTCAACCCTTGCCCTGAAGCTTTCATATCTTGACATTCCAGACTTTGGCTATTAAACTTTTTCAAGGACAGAGGGCATGTGACTAAATTCCAGGGGGTGTTCTCCTTGCTGCGGACTATCAACGCTAGCAACGTACAGGGTTCCGGGATTGGGCCTTCGTCTTATATCCGACTGAATTCACAAAAATCAAGAGAAGTGATAATATCTCGTCGTCGGGATGTAAAAGTCCCAGAGTTGCTGGAGGGACTGGAAAGAGTAACTTCCATTAACATACTTGGAGTTACCCTGAGCTCCGATCTTCGAGTTACTACTCATGTAGACGCCACTCTTGCCTCATGTGCCGGGTCTCTTCATGCCTTAAGAACGTTAAGGGCACATGGATTACCACCTGAGGCTCTACATGTAGTGACCAGAGCTACTACTGTCTCCAGGATGATGTACGCTGCCCCGGCCTGGTGGGGTTTTACAACCTCCACGGACCGGGCCAGGATTGAGCGTCTTTTGGCAAGGTGCCGCCGATCAGGTTACCTAAGGGAAGACTCGCTAACTGCTGCTGAAATGGTGGACCAGGCTGATGATCGCCTCCTGGCTGCTGTCTCCAGAAACGACTTCCATGTTCTTCGGCCGCTTTTTCCTCCGATTATTGATCGTCATTACAAAATGAGACCACGCCCTCACAACTTTGTGTTGCCCACTAAAGATGATAAACTTTTTATCTCACGAGTCCTGTATAAAAAGCCATCCTCAAACCACTAATGCTGATAAATTACTCATCCCACGTTACTCTCTCAATTAACTTAACAATTCATCAGGTAATAGTTGATAACAATTTGTTGCCTTATTGTCGCTCTAACATTGGCTTCTTGTTATGGTATATGCAGTGGTGTAGTGGGGGGGACGCCGTTCCCCCACTTTTTTTCTCACACTATGCAAAATTCTTGCAAGATGGCACTTTTTGCTTACTTCAATATCCAGGCGTTCCCCCACTTCATTTTTTAGGACTACACTACTGGGTATACGGTACACTCTTGCTTATCATTCATTCATAACTTTTGTTAAATTGCAATGTACCTGATGGTGGTGTGACTATCAGTTTTTGTTACCAATAAAACGAATATAATAATAATAGTTGATGTAGCACGTTAAAATCCATTCGCTAGATGACACACATTACTTACTGCCTACTTGACGTTATACTGAAACACTTTATTCGCACGCCATTTTGAGCTTGATTCATCATCATCATCAACACCGTGTCGTCGTCATTATCATCATCAACATCATCATTATTGTTATCATCAAAAAGCAATTTCTTCTTTCGTTAATAAAGAAAAATAGTGGTAAACCCGTAGTTTAGGTTGGTAAATTATTTTATATCGTCAAATTAAAATGGAAGCTGGATTAAAGAAAAAAATTGTTTCACGAACTCGAAGTGGGATTGATGAAACCATTTCTGTCTTTAAATAGAAGTTGGATAATGTTTTTCATTAAATGGAAGCTGGATTGATGACAAAAATTCACAATGAAATGAAAGCGGGATTGATGATCGTTATCATAGACATAGGTAGACTGCTTACTTACCAACGTCAAGGACGGCATTGAAGATATTCAAATAATTTACCAACCTAAACTACGGGATAACCGAAATAGTAACCTGTTTTACATTTCCTTTGGTTTAGTCTTATGGTTTGTACGAAACTAACGAAAGCAACCTTACTGTAGAGTAGTTTAAGAACAAATCTTTAATGACGCATATGGTGCACCATAACGTGGTTACCGTACCTATAATGAAAATCGCATTGCGTTTAAGATGCATTTAAGATGTGATTTCTGTCGACCTGAGGACTCGGTGGTGTGCGCGCAACAAATGCATTGTGCACTTGCGCCGGTGCATGACTGGATGTCTGCCAATCGTCTTAGACTCAACCCTCAGTGCCGCAGCTTCTGATGGCTGAAGACGCTTCCGGATATTGCAATGATAAAATGCACATATTATTTATGACCAACGAAGTAAAAGCCGTGCTACTTCCGCACCAAATAACCTTACAAGGCAACAGAATCTGCCATTGAACCATTAAATAGATCAGGGCCTATCATTATACAGACTGGAATATTATTTCAGATCGAAGCGACTGTTGCTTGATGTTTTGTGTTTCAAGAGAGACCGGGAGTTACAGAAGCCATTACGGCGACGATGGCTTCGCACGGGACTCTAAACATAGCGATGGAATCAGTATAACGCTATAGTCATCAACTAAAAGTCATCGATTTGTTTGCGTTTCTCAGAAAAAGTCCATTAGCTATGACAATATGGCAGAACAACACCGTGTGTTTCAGTTAGCAGAATCAATTCAGGAAACCAAAAGCCTTTTCATTTAAAAAAACAGTCTAAAATATTAAATACACTTGCAACGTAACTCCGAGCATTAACATTTGCGCTGACAGTAGACAGTTTGGTAAAGCTTCCTAGAAGTAGCTTGCTTCCGTTGCGAAGATGTTATAATCCTAATCACAATTACATTGACATGTGCAATTACAGTTAAAACATCAGTTGACATTTACAGGCGATGATGATGGCGGTGGTATTGGCGGTGATTGTATATACTCATGAGAAGCAGATTAAGCTGATTAATTATTCGTATAGGGTCTACGGAAGCGCTGTTCGTCTGTGGTCATCCGATGGGAAGAGATGATATGCTCGATAGGTCGTTGTTGCTGCTGCTGGCGGTGGTTGCCACTCGCACTCGACAGACGCCGTCGTTCTCATCGCACCAGACTTCCGCTCCACGGAATTGTCTTCGCTCTGGAATTGATTTTGGCGGAGTCTTGTTTCGGTTGTAGAAGATGAGCCCCAGTTGGATGCCGTTGAAGATGATGATGAAGAAGTTCTTCATGAGAAAGATCATATCGCTGATGAGGAACGAATGGAACTGAACCATCGTCGACAGACGAATTATGATGAACGGAATGTCGTCGCATAGCAACGAGGCAATGATGTGGACGACGTGACCCCAGCTGACTCCGAATTCCTGGAAGCTGTCGGGAACAGTTGGCAGGTACTTCAACATAGCAACGATGGCGAATACGAAGCAGGGATAGATCCAGGCAGACGTATAGACATCGCTGTTCGTAGCCAGCGTTACGAAGGCAATGACCTCGTAGGCGAAGAAGAAGTCCAAGGCCATTGCGGACAGAAGGTCAAAGGTGAAGATCTCCTGTTGGACTTTGGCTGTCCACTCGGTCACGACGAGACCCATGATGACCATCTGAAGAGCGGTCACTGTATCTGGCTCCAGCTGAGTCAGCAGCACCGGTGTCTGTATCATCAGACGATACAACGCATCATCATCATCATCATCATCATTTCAACCATCAACATCATCATCATCATTTCAACTATCATCACCATCATCATCATCATCATCATCAACGTGTCGTTCATCATCATCATCATCATCATAATCATAATCATCATCATCATCATCATCATCATCATAATCATAATCATTTCAATCATCATCATCATCAACTATCATCATCATAATCAACATCATCATCATTTCAACTATCATCATCATCATCATCATCATCATAATCATAATCATTTCAACTATCATCATCATAATCATCATTTCAACTATCATCATCATAATCAACATCATCATCATTTCAACTATCATCATCATCATCATCATCATCATAATCATAATCATTTCAACTATCATCATCATAATCATCATTTCAACTATCATCATCATAATCAACATCATCATCATTTCAACTATCATCATCATCATAATCATAATCATTTCAACTATCATCATCATAATCATCATTTCAACTATCATCATCATAATCAACATCATCATCATTTCAACTATCATCATCATCATCATCATCATCATAATCATAATCATTTCAACTATCATCATCATAATCATCATTTCAACTATCATCATCATAATCAACATCATCATCATTTCAACTATCATCATCATCATCATCATCATCATCATTTCAACCATCAACATCATCATCAACATCATCATCATTTCAGCTATCATCATCATCATCAACATCATCATCATCATTTCAACTATCATCATCATAATCAACATCATCATCATTACTATATCATCATCATCATCATCATCATAATCATTTCAACTATCATCATCATACTCATCATTTCAACTATCATCATCATCATCATAATCATCATCATTTCAACCATCATCATCATCCTCATCATCATCATCATCATTTCAACCATCAACATCATCATCAACATCATCATCATTTCGTCATCAAAATCATTATCAACATCATCATCATTTCAACCATCATCATCATCATCATCATCATCATCATAATCATCATTTCCACTATCATCATCATAATCATCATCATTTCAACTATCATCATCATCGTCATAATCATCATCATTTCAACTATCATCATCATCATCATAATCATCATCATTTCAACTATCATCATCATCCTCATCATCATCATCATTTCAACTATCAACATCATCATCAACATCATCATTTCAACTATCATCACCGTCATCATCATCATCAACGTGTCGTTGTCATCATCATCATCAACATCATAACAACAGCAACATGGAGGGGTTCAGGGTAATTGTAACACTCTTGCCGGATGCGGGATCGCTTCCCGCTACCTCCCAAACGTCTACTCAGCCTTTCATTCACCATATGACGTTGGTAAAATGAGCAATTGGCCGTGATGGGCGTCTTGCAAGAGTTTCCAAACAGTTCTATTCGACTACCGTGATAACTTTTGAGCATCCGTTCATGCTATGAATTGCAGTCCTAATCATACCGCGGGTGTCAGGTTGAAATAATAATAAACGAAGATTATTATTGTAAGCATCAACGTTACCTTCGTAATCGTCATCATTATCTCCATCATCATCATCATCATCATCGTCATCATCATCATAGTCGTGATCACAATTATCATTTTTTATCATCCTTACCATCATCATTATCTGAGTGGGAAGCGGGATGCTAGGACCTCTCACACTGTTGTAACTACTGTAACTCTGCTGAGCAGTGCTTACCGTTTGAGTCGCTGCTAATATGAGAGCAAATGCAGGAATAGCACCGAGCAAGATGTAGATGAGGATGGCGGGTCGCCTGTCAAAACAGAGCAAATGAGATGAATATAATTATATATACATATATATTATATATATGAATATATATATATATTATATATGTATATATATATATAGCTTTGTACCAGGCTTCGCACGGTTTATCTATACTTATACTTAATATACTTAACCCTGCCTTCGGATGACGTGCTGTTACATACCGGGTTCGCCTCTGTCTTTTTAAAGGTGTCACGACAATTCGTCTACACATATTATTTCGTCTACCGACATTTCGTCTGCAAAGTGATTTGATATTGTCACTTTAAAATGGAAGCTGGATTGATGAAAAAAACGTTTCCCTGTGTTGAAATAGAAGCTGGATTGATCGAAATAATTTTAACCGTAAATAGAAGCTGGGTACCAAGATAGATGCATGGATGAAACTAAGTTTCCATTCAATAGAAGTTGGATTGATGAAAATAATCTTTTCAGTAATTAGAAGCTGGATTCCTGAGAATATTAGCACGTTTTAGCGAAACTATAAGAAAGCGGACTCTGTTGATTAGCCGTAATGGATAAAAAGATACGAACTGTGTAGACGAAATGTCGGTAGACGAAATGACGAAGTGTCTGTAGGCGAAGTGTCGTAGACGAAGTGTCTGTAGACGAAGTGTCTGTAGACGAAGTGTCGTAGACGAAGTGTCTGTAGACGAGTTGTCGCGGAACCCTTTTTAAATGTCTTGTGAAACGCTTGGCGTCCCTAGCGTTGCACTTGAGCGTCACTTCTGACTGAATTTAATGTAAATTTCAAAATATCTATTACTCTAGCGATAGCGCATTGGATAACACACTGGCATAGAGAGCAAGAGGTACCGAGATCGATTACCGTAGGCGGACATGCTTTGTAGGCTGCTATTAGCGCCGTGTATTGCAGGCTGTCTGTTCTGTTAGTAGTTAAGATTTATGTCTTCTGTCATTTGTGTTCTTGTGAATTGTTTCAATTGCATAACTGTACACTGTAACCGGTTGCGGTTTGTCAACCGGATTGTTTCAATAAAGAATATTATTATTATTATTATTATTATTATTATTATTATTATTATTATTATTAATTATTATTATTATTATTCTAATAGCTAATAATTAATTATTTTGTCTTATCTTCCCCTAGCAATATGCTGCGTTTCTCACTGCAGCTGTTGTTCTTATTTCCATGATAGTTGATGCTTCGATGCCAAAGTTAAGAAGAGAACTACTAGAAGGCGAACGATCTCAGTATTCTTTTGGGGAACACTAGTGTCGACTCCAAGTGTCGCCATCCATGCCCAGTACAAAAATTACAGTAGGTGCTTCTTCGGAGCATTCAGAGTGCGTATTGCCCCCCCACCGACCGCCCCAGCGATCAACAATAATATTTCGTCCAGATTTTAGTGATAGAGTAGCGTCTTCTAAACAAGCTACTACTGTCAGAGGTGCAAACCAGTCATCAACCATGGTTGATCTCAGTCGATTTTTCACAATGCAGTAGATTCGACTCAAAACTCTCTCAGCTGAGCAGCTGGTCAACAATAATATTTCGTCCAGTTGTAGTGACCAGTAGCGTCTCCTTCATTTATCTACTGTCAGCACTGCAGACCAGTCATCAATCTAGTTGCGCACTCGATAAATAACAATAATCAAATGTCCCCTATGGGCTTCCGCAGGTGGTCACCACAAGGGAGACCAGGATTTTGTTTAAGCTGGTGATCAGCGTGGGATAGTCTGAAAGTTGTCATATTATTACACGTAATAAGTTAACATAACTGCTTTCAATCCATTGTCATGTCAACAGTTTTGTGTTTTGTTCGTCATCACCGTCAGTGCCTGTGCCTGTTTCATCTATAGGTCAGGGGTGGCCAACCTTTTTTTGGCCTGCGGGCCACTATAATTGTTGGTAAGATCGTCGAGGTGCTGCGCGCCTAGACGATCTTCCTTCGGACGCCCATTTGCCCCCTCGTAAACTTTCTGGATACGTCACTGCCTGTAGTTGACAAGCAACCGTATCCACTGTTGTATTGTAAACACCAATAACATGTATGTGTTACTGAGGACCACATTTACTGTCCTTTTCTCATTTTTCTCGTCATGTTGCCTGGGTGGTCGCCTGGGTGGTCGTCTCGCTCGATGAACCGGAAAGTTTACATCCACATCGTAGGCCGTTGCAAATCGTTGTGCTTCTGTAGGCCTAACTAGAGACTGCCATGAATGTTCATCTCTGATCAGTTTCAGGTTCTGACTGCACTGACGATCAGCTGAGCTGACACTGCCATGTCAGCAGAGATTGATTGCAAGATTCTTGAACCGGGACCAGAAATCTAAAACATTTGTCTTAAGATAAACCTAAAATCACTTTGAAGTCTAATCGATTGAGTATAATTATATGCATGTACGATACTCCAAATTATGAAATTAAAGACTAATCGTCAGCTCGGTCCGAGAACAGCTCAATGATTTTATTATTTGTAAAACGAAGAAAAGAGATTTTTCAAATGAAAAACACCAGATTAATTTCTTAAATGCCTATGCAAAAAATCACTGAGCAGACGTTTTATGTATGCAAAAAATTCTGAAATTAAAGACTAATCATCAGCTCCCCCAGCTCTGATTTTATTAAAAGCCAATGAAGATTTCTGCTTCATTCCCCATAGGATGGACACCCCTGTCAGCGACCTCTACAGTATCTATCACCTCTAGGGCTTTCCAATCAAAACCGAAGTCTCACGTCTTCAGGAATTTATACCCCGACTCATCTGATACTCCATATTCCAATTCTCGACCTAAACGACACTCAACGTAACAGCTACTTCGCCCCTCTGATCCTCTGGCGACCGAATTCGGAGCAGTAGGAAGCGCGTGTAGTTTGGCGTCGTAAATTATCCGCCATTGCGTGGGTCTCAGCGCTGGTCGAATACAAGTTGGATTGCCGAAAAGAATTCTTGCCAAATAGAAGTCGGATTGATGCAACTAATTTTTGCTTAAATATAAGTGGAATTGGTTAAAAAAAAAAGCTTGCCTAAATATAAGCTGGATTATTGACAGGATTCTTGCCAAAGTCGAAACTGGACAGATGAAATAATAATAATACTACTGTACAATGGTCGAATAATTTACGATGCTTAACCTCGGACCTCCTTCTGACTACCCTTTTGGACAACCTCTCTGACTTGACGCAGCGCTCATGAATACGCTGATGCTTTGGAGTTGCGCTTTAGAAGTTTGAAGTTTACTATTACGATAAGCCTGATGATTGAGCAAAAGGATCAGAAAACCCGAAGTATTATCGATATCGTTATTATAGCTCTACGAAAGTCAACTGATATATAAGCAAGTCCGCATTAGATGGTTTAGAGTTTGTGTCACTGAGTTCTGGAAAGCAGAAGATGTCTGTAGAGTGAAGAGGATAAACTAAACTATTTACGGTGCTAAGCGAATAGTTAGTTTTCGTTTTATTTGATGCGTTTAAGTCATGGAAATTAAAGAATGGCCATAGATATAGTGTCAACGCAGATGTGCCAAAAATCTCACCGAAAAAGAAGTGAGTTGTCGGAAACAAGGATTAGATGTTCGATTAGTAATTATTAGTTGTTGGGCATCGTCAGCATACAAATATTAATCAACGAATAATGAGCAAGTGAATGAATTTGGGGGTTTATGGTAATTGTAACACTCTGACACAAAGAGCAGAAGATCAGCACGGACGCGGGATCGCCTCCAGCTACTCTTCCAAAGGTCGACTCAGCCTTTCATTCGCCAGATTATATCAGGAGGGCGCCTTGCATGGCGACAAAAACAATTAAATGCGACTCATGTAATAACTTGTGGTCATCCGTTCATACTAAGAATTTTGATCATACTGCGTCTGCGTGATGTCAGTTTGAAAAATAAACGAAGATTATTAAAACCTAAAGGGCCTATATGGTTGTTATAGGCCTATAATAAATTATAACACGAATAGGATCGGGCAGAGTACAGAACCTCAATCTAACACAGCAAGAGCAGAAGTCAAGTATGCTGAGTATGCTGGGTTTTTAAACGACTTGCTCAGTTTTATAGGGGCACGAGTTGTTTAGTCGAACTCTTTAACCACTTCTTTTAGTCAGTTAGGCCATTGAGCGTTCAACTGGTAGGTGAATGATCTCTTCAGTTGGCCTGGCTGTAAAACGACGTTAGGACTACTTCATACTACAAATGACGACCGACCTACGTTGGTTGTTTAATGGCCGGCAAAGACTCACCTGTTCATTTTCTGTTGACAGTGCAATGCAGATAATATCAAATAATGAACTTTTCCTGCATTCTCAAATCAAAAAGCTTCTTGTCTCTGTCTCCTTGATATTTATGCAGTATTGGATACCATTGCTCACAAGAACTTACTCCAGAAACTGTCGACATGGTTCGGTTTTACTGAGATTGTTCTCCGCTGGATTCAATCCTATCTCTCTTCCCGCTCTTTCTCGTTAAGCCATTTGAAACCACGCCACTTATGGTCCTCACAACGGACAGTAACAGAGCGACCGTATTGCTTCGACATCTTTCAATGAATTGATCTGGAGAGATCCTTTACCACCGCCGTCCGTTTGAACAAGCTCCACACCATTTCAAGGTCCTCGTCTACGGACCGTTCTTGTCTTCACCAACAGCCTCGCTTCCAGTTAAACAATTTACAATCATGCTTCTCCACAGTTTCTGTACAGGCAATTTATTTAAAACACAAAACAGGATTTTAATAAACCTACACTTAACAACTCTTCTCCCTCTTTCCAATTCCAAACGAGATACTGGAATTTTTTCTAGTATAGTCTGAAGAGTGAAAACTACATAGGCCTAATAGAGTGTATAAATCCAATGTTCACGATATGGAATAAAGGTAGGCCTACAAATTGGTCTCCTATATCTGAAGATGGTTAAACGCCAAATGTTGATAGAGACTGGGTCGAAAGCAGATGAGTAACTTTGTCCACGATATGCAGACAGAAAACCTCACATGCCTTCTCAAATCCCTCTACAGTATCTATAACCTCTAGGGCTTTCCAATCAAAACCGAAGTCTCACGTCTTCAGGAACTTATACCCCGACTCATCTGATACTCCATATTCCAATTCTCGACCTAAACGACACCCAACGTAACAGCTACTTCGCCCCTCTGATCCTCTGGCGACCGAATTCGGACCAGTAGGAAGCGCGTGTAGTTTGGCGTCGTAAATTGTTGGCCATTGCGTGGGTCTCAGCGCTGGTCGAATACAAGTTGGATTGACGAAAAGAATTCTTGCCAAATAGAAGTCGAATTGATGCAACTAATTTTTGCTTAAATAGAAGTGGAATTGATTAAAAGAAGCTTGCCTAAAGAGAAGCTGGATTGATTGACAGGATTCTTGCCAAAGTAGAAATTGGACAGATGAAATATAATAATACTACAATGGTCGAATAATTTACGATGCTAAACTATAGGTTTACCCTCGGACCTCCTTCTGACTACCATTTTGGACAACCTCTCTGACTTGACGCAGCGCTCATGAATACGCTGATGCTTTGGAGTTGCGCTTTAGAAGTTTGAAGTTTACTATTACGATAAGCCTGATGATTGAGCAAAAGGATCAGAAAACTCGAAGTATTATCGATATCGTCATTATAGCTCTACAAAAGTCAACTGATATATAAAGCAAGTCCGCATTAGATCGATGGTTTAAAGTTTGTGTCACTGAGTTCTGGAAAGCAGAAGATGTCTGTTAAGTGAAGAGGATAAACTAAACTATTTACGGTTTTAAGCGAATAGGTAGTTTTCGTTTTATTTGATGTTTTTCAGTCATGGAAATTAAAGAGTATGGCCATAGATATAGTGTAAACGCAGATGTGCCAAAAATCTCACCGAAAAAGAAGTGAGTTATCGGAAACAAGGATTAGATGTTCGATTAGTAATTATTAGTTGTTGGGCATCGTCAGCATACAAATATTAATCAACGAATAATGAGCAAGTGATGAATTTGGGGGTTTATGGTAATTGTAACACTCTGACACAAAGAGCAGAAGATCAGCACGGACGCGGGATCGCCTCCAGCTACTCTTCCAAAGGTCGACTCAGCCTTTCATTCGCCAGATTATATCAGGAGGGCGCCTTGCATGGCGACAAAAACAATTAAATGCGACTCATGTAATAACTTGTGGTCATCCGTTCATACTAAGAATTTTGATCATACTGCGTCTGCGTGATGTCAGTTTGAAAAATAAACGAAGATTATTAAAACCTAAAGGGCCTATATGGTTGTTATAGGCCTATAATAAATTATAACACGAATAGGATCGGGCAGAGTACAGAACCTCAATCTAACACAGCAAGAGCAGAAGTCAAGTATGCTGAGTATGCTGGGTTTTTAAACGACTTGCTCAGTTTTATAGGGGCACGAGTTGTTTAGTCGAACTCTTTAACCACTTCTTTTAGTCAGTTAGGCCATTGAGCGTTCAACTGGTAGGTGAATGATCTCTTCAGTTGGCCTGGCTGTAAAACGACGTTAGGACTACTTCATACTACAAAATGACGACCGACCTACGTTGGTTGTTTAATGGCCGGCAAAGACTCACCTGTTCATTTTCTGTTGACAGTGCAATGCAGATAATATCAAATAATGAACTTTTCCTGCATTCTCAAATCAAAAAGCTTCTTGTCTCTGTCTCCTTGATATTTATGCAGTATTGGATACCATTGCTCACAAGAACTTACTCCAGAAACTGTCGACATGGTTCGGTTTTACTGAGATTGTTCTCCGCTGGATTCAATCCTATCTCTCTTCCCGCTCTTTCTCGTTAAGCCATTTGAAACCACGCCACTTATGGTCCTCACAACGGACAGTAACAGAGCGACCGTATTGCTTCGACATCTTTCAATGAATTGATCTGG